>QUZD01000010.1:297144-376372 GCA_003693505.1 Pseudonectria foliicola
GGGGGGGGGGGGGGGGGGACCGCCTGTATTTATCAATCCATGGAAAGGGCCGCTCCCGCCCGCTGTACCTATGGAGCGCTATGCAAGTTTTAGGTGGTTCGAATAGGGCGGCTCAGCGCTATTCGGCACCGCCTGGGGTACTGTAACATGAGGGGCTGCATGTACATGTCATTTCCAGGGCTCCATGCCTGCTACAGTAATCTGTACCATGGGCTCTGGCTGCATATTCGTAATCCTACTCCGCCCATGCAATGAGGGGCATCATCTGCATTTCCAGGGGCTCTAATTCCTTCTGACAAAGGCCACCACCTTACCTACCTACCTACCTAGGTGTCTAACTTGCATCTTCACCACAACTCATACCCAGCCATACTTGGCTTATCCAACCTACAGCTCACCCCCGTCTCCTCCCTGCGCATTCGTTCGAGACCGCAGATTGCCCGAAGTGCCCGATACTGTGCGAAACACCGAGCTCGACGATGGAAGATTATGCAGCATCACACCGTTTGGACCCAAAGAGACACCACCGCCGCTACCACCACCACCGCCTCCCCCAACATCACAGCTCGTCACATCGCCGTCACCCTCACACGGCGCTTCTGGCTCCTGCGACCCTCGCCGCCTCCGGATCCACGGCATCAGGTTGTAGTAGCCGCCTGCCGCAAACACGCCGCACCACAGCACAAACTCGGTTCCGTAGATGACGACGCCCAGCACGTCGAGGTGTGGCTGGAAGAAGAGCGACACGAGCGAGAAGACGTCGCCCGCCGCGTCAATCGCCACAAAGATGAAGGAGATGCCCCGGACCGTCCGGTGCACCCAAATATCCCAGTAGTGCCGCAGCACGCCCGCCGCCAGGAGCACAGCCGAGAGTGTCGCCATCAGGATCATCGGCCACTCAACTCCGCGCTTCTCGGGGATCCGCAATCCGACGATGAGTCCCGCCTGGATGCCGGCCATGATGGCGGCAATGGGCGTCACGACTGCGAGACATCGCGTAATGGACCATTTCTTTCGGTTATCAGTCAGACCTCATGCGTAGTCCAGTATCCCCGTACAGGTAGGTACCTACCTGCTCGTAGTAGTAGCACTGGATCCAGGTGGCCAGGCTCAGCAGCGTCAGGATCTGCGGCTGTATGCGCAGCGCAATATTAAACTCCTTGACAATGTTGTAGACGCCCAGCGGTACGCCCGCCCACGCCCACAACATCATCATCGAAGGCTGCAAACCAATTGCATTGTGGCGACGGTAGTTGACGATGATCTGGGGAATGAGCTATACGTCACAGCAGATGGTAAGCCCCCAACCAAGCACCGAACAAGTCTGGAGAGTAGAGAGCGCACCTGAATCGACCAGCAGACCTGCATTGGTCAGTTTGTCGTGGTCTTGGAATAGACGGAGTAGGGATCGATCTTACTGCTCCAAGAGTCCCCAGCACATTGGCGGCTATCGGTACGTCCATGAGTGGGTGAGGCCTAGCCAAAAGGTGAGGCGATGGTATGTGTGTTGCTTATGATACTCAATCAAGGCGCAGAGTCGCGGCTGTGGTGCTGAGGCGTTGCCTATATCACTGAGTTTGTCATGTGTTGCTTTGGATGTTGATTCGAAATCGATAGGACGCCCCACGTTAATTGTGCAGCAACCATTCAGCGCCGAAGATTAACTTAACTTGCGGTACAGGCGCTAGCTTCAACGTCCGATCTCGCCGCCCAGTCCTCTCGCTCCACTCTCCAAATCAGGATTGCCGACTTCGCTGTCGCCTTTCGAGTACCCAACCAAGATGGAAATGATTGACCGGCGCGGATGAAACTGTTCTGTGAAAAGATGTGGATTACAGCGATTTAACTCTACAACATGGCGGCTATGCAACCAGTGACACCAAACTATGCCCAAGACACGACTTCCCCCGAGCCGAGATTTGCTCCTGTATCGCGGTAGAGTCTGTTGCAATGTCTTGCGAGTGACATGTTTTACTTCCGTTTGACCAACTTGCCAATCCAACCTGTAGACGACGATGAAGAAGTGTCCCTTTATCACCGTGCTGCAGCGGCTACTTGATGAAATCTGGTGGGATCTCAGGGAAACCCAACAGGTTTGATTCAATGCCTTTGCCGTCCCTCTTGTCGAGATCATATTAGAGAGCTAGCGCAACCCTTGAGTATGTTGTTTAATATAGCGTGCTGCAACGGAGTATCCCAGACTCCGAGAGGTGTGGCAACTTCCAGAAGCAGACGTACATGGGCGACTGGTAGACAATACAGACAAGAAATACTGCCAGCGCATCCAGCCGGTATAGGCCTTGCACTATTAAAAGTTCTAAACGAACGTAAATCTAGAAAGTCCACTGTGGCACTGGTGCATGGTGTACTGGCACCATATAGTAGTAGTGAGCCAGTACACGGGTACAATTAGGGCGAAAGGAGTATCAGGTGAATAGTGCCACCATTCGCGCAAGCATCCACCTTCATTTGCACTACATCCATGTTTGTATATAGGCATTTATAGCACATCAAGCTCCTACACATACAGCCCACAAGGATTAAGAATGTTGTTTGAGGTACTGATCTGTACTCATAACCAGTATTCAGTCATAAATAACGGGACGTTCTCTCTCATCAAGTTTACATAAAGAACGGCATGCCTATACAGTGACGAGGTACGCACAAGGGGGCCACATGTTAATATATCAAATCCTCGTGGGCTGTACGCAGACTTCTACTATCACAGCCAACATCACTTGGCGTATATTATTGGATGAGCTTTATCTGCTGTATGAATCTTACTGTTTGCTTGGTTCGAGACCCTTTTCAAAATCCCTAGTACTTAACCATCCCACTACCCCAGATTTTCCCTAGTCATCCCTGTGCAGTTCGATGTTTGGGATAGCTCTCTGAATTGGGATTCCTAGGTAAAATTTTACAACCTACGCATGAAAGTGGCTGGGGCTATCTTATTCTTTCTTTCTTTCTTTCTTTCTTTCTTTCCTCTTTTGTCTTTTCAAATCACGGCGATAGCAATCAGTAGGAGTATTTTTGCGTGTTCCAACATCTTGCTCATCATATCTATATCTGTCTGTAGCTAGGTGAGTAAGATCCTGTTGAATATCTAACACGTAACAGCCCACTACAAAACGTACTGTCAATGCCGATAGCCGATGGCCATCACGGGTATCTCTCAGTCTAGGGAAAGCTTGAAGTAGGCACAGGCCCCCGTCAAATACAGATCGACAAGATCGGAGCATAAGAAGAAGTCTTGCTACTGATTGTACCGCCTGAGAACAAAGTGCCTTTCAATTGCATCATAAGACCAAAGATCGATTATCTCGTTCGTTGAATCAACTGCGATGATAAGTCGAGATTCGAGCTTGAGCTGACAATATGAATCTACCCCATAAGTACTTGCCACTGAAGAGAACGCGTGGCCTCTTCCGAGAAGCACAAAAGCCTATGGAACACTACATTATTTGGAAGAGGTCCTCGATTCAACCACATGCTTTTTATTGTGACGCGGATCTACGACATCTACTTCGGATCTGGCTAGGATGACAGGGAACATGGCGGCAAACGAACTCATCATAGGAGCGGGGTTAGTATCATGCGTTCACTATTGAGGAATTTCTTTCATGTACTACGCAATGCATGGGTGTAAGCTGCACTGTAACCATGACGGGCTCGCCCCTCGTGGTGGTGGGACACATGCAGATACTAGCACTCAAAGAATAATAGCATGTTATCAGGGTACACAGAGGCCAACCGGGGCATTGAAAGGAACGATGGCACTGAAGGCTTGCTGGCTTGTGAAGGAGGACTCCGGCTTTAAGTGAAGTGCCTTACTCGCGAGAATAAAATGCTTCATCAGTGTAAGCTGGACAAAACAAGATGATTCCGGCAGCGAGGGGAAACATACATCTCCCCGTAGATGTCAAGACCGTTGAATGTTGAGCCTACCTCAAGTTCTATTGTGTCCAGTTGCTTATCAGATGGGGATTTGGTGGGCCAATGCAACCCGATCTCTGGCCCAATCTAGACAAGTGTAGACGACTGGAAATTGACATGAGGGACATTGTAGAAGCCAGACCACCATTCTGGTATCATGTCGGTCCCATGTCAGCTAACAAAATCAGTCTATATACTGCTCAGCCGCGGCATCGGCCGGCCGGACTAGGACAAAACTTTCCAAGCGTCGTCAACGATGGCTGCACAAAAGGTCTCAAACGGCCCTGGCTACATCCTTGGACCCACTCGTACTGGACCCTACTAGAGACCGGATCAGATAACTTTAAGCACGCCGTTTTGCGTGGTTCAAGGTACGAGTGGGCCAGGTCGGACCCTAGCCGAGGCACCATTTCATGCAGGGCAAGCCTACTTCTGGCTAGGCGGAGGAGTCTTTTGCCTCTATCAAGCCGAGTATCATGGACATTGGCGGCAGGTGCTAGATGAAGCTGGCCAGGTATGTACTTTGTACGGAGTAGAGGCAACCATTCTCCCGGAACCTGTAGTCTCATGAAGAAATGCTGCCGGAACTCCCGGGAACCTATCCAAGCGGGTACCACCCCCCCCCCACCACCACTTGGTTGGACCCATTGACAAGAGTCTAGATGGTCGTTCTGAAGGTGGGGGATGCTGGCTAGCCTCAGGGCCTGTCATGGTGAGATCCTGGATGCTCCATGGCGATGGCTTGTTTCTTTTGCTTTAGCTCACTGGTGACAAGAGGGGACTTTAAAAAGGCTTGGGCCTGTCCTTGCCTCTCTTGTTGCTCCCCCGTACAACCTCCTGTCCAGCCTTGCCATTGTCGAACCCGGCCTTCTTCGAGATACCAACTACCACTCCTTCGTATCGTTTAGTCCAAGACCACTCGCAATCATGGTTCTCGCCGTACTCCCCGCCCTCATTCCCGACATCACGCGGATCTACGACATCTACTTCGAGGCTTTCAAGCACGATGAGATGGGCCGCATCATGGTCGACATCCTGTTCCCCTCAGGCGTCACCGAGGAGTTCAGAAAGGGCCACGCCGCCGCCACGCTGGCCTGGTGGCACAACTCGACTTCCCAATTCACCTACAAGTGCGTCGATACCGAGACCGACACCATTGTCGGCATGGCGCTCGGCGATATCCTCCTCAGGCCGCGCACGGATGAGGAGCGCAAGAACCCAGGCGTGCCGTGGCTCGAGGGAGCAGAGAGGGAGAGGGCTGAGAAGATCCTCAACCCCCTCTGGGAGGCTCGGGATGAGCTGCTGGGCAGCCAGCCTCACATCTGTAAGTGCACCTGTCTCGGCAAATGGCAAATTCTTTCTCCCCAGAGGAATCATGTCGCTGACCGCTCCCGATACAACCAGACATCCACGTTATCGCAGTCGACCCCAAACACCAGGGCCGTAAGGCCGGCGCCCTCATCTGCCAGTACGGTCTGGAGCTGAGCGAGCGGCTCCAGGTGCCCCTCTACTTTGAGTCGTCCCCCACGACGCTGGGCCTCTACCAAAAGGTCGGCTTCGAGCTGCTCGAGCGCAAGGTGGTTCACAAGGCGGCGGATCTGGGCACGCCCGAGGATGTAACGGTACCACTGATGGTCCGCATGCCTGGAGTCGCCGGCGGCCTTCGCTTCGAGGATTGGAAGGCGCAGGGATATCCTAAGTTTACTGGTGGAAAGCCGGCTTCCAACGCCGCGGCCGCCGACAAGAAGCCCACTTCGGCGCCTGTGGAGACGACCGTGGTGGAGATTGCGCCTTAAGGCGGACATAAAGGCAGGTGAACTTTGAGATGGACAGGCATATTGTGTGAGAGAGGGTGGTGATGGTGGGGGAGAAAACAGACACACAAGGCCATGCGTACCGTCAGCGATACCCAATTTAGTTAATCAAAAGAAACGGAGAAATTGTACGCCAGGTAATCTGTACTGTACACATACCTGACTGAGCCACTCTATACGAAGTACAGTACAAGCAACGTCTTATCTGATCATCTGATAATGCGGTCCACATCGCGGCGTTGCTTGGCGCTGGGCCCATCCTTGTCAGGCTTGAGACCCATAGAGTTGAGCTGAAAGATCCTTGCTTGGCCCTTGAAGCGATGGAGTAATAATTGTTGAATAATTGCTCGCCTCCCTCTTCTGGACAGCTCCATCCCACCCGGTGGAAGACCAAGAAAAAAAAGCCGCGTAGACTAAATCGTCCGTTCTTTTCGTAGCAACAAGTCATTGCGCCGAATTGGTGGCTCCGACGCCCATGCTGCTCACAGCTCGCCCGGACCCTCCGCTTATCTGATGCCGCGGCTTGCCCTGTCTGATTGGAGCCGTCTCTCGTCAATGTGACCATCGCCCTTGCTATTGTAGCGTCTTCGCCCTGTTGCCTGTGTTTCTAAAGCTCGTTCGATCTCTCCTAAATCGCCATTTCAACCAGTTCACACACAGGTCCGTAGCCATGTTGGAGAAGCCCCTTCTCTTCACCAAGGTCTTGGCCTACACCATCGCCTTCTTCTGGCGAGAGCTCCGCCGGGCTTTCATCCGACGCCGCGATCGATGGTCTGCACGCCTCACGGGCAAGTCGGCGCCAGACGCGCGCGACCGCAACATTGTCATCATTGGAGCCAACTTTGCCGGCTATCAAGCTGCGCAGGTCATCGCAAAGAATCTGCCGGCTACAAGCCCGTTTCGTGTGGTTGTCATTGAGCCCAACTCGCATTTCCAGTTCACTTGGGTCCTGCCGCGCTTTTGCGTTGTCAAAGGCCATGAGCACAAGGCCTTCATTCCTTACGGCGGCTCCTTGGACAAGGTCTCTCCGGAATCCTACCGATGGGTGCAGGATCGAGTGGTCAAGATGAGCAAGACCCATGTGACGTTACAGAACAGCGGCGAAGAAATACCGTACGAATATCTGATAATCGCAACCGGATCGGCTGTGGAGGAGGGATTGCCCTCGCGCACCAATGCCACCGACAAGCTGGAGAGCATGAAGAGGATGCAGGAGATGCAAAACGGCATCGAGAACGCCAAGAAGATTGTGGTCGTCGGAGGCGGTGCTGCCGGAGTCGAGGTCGCGACGGACGCCAAGTCCAAGTACCCCGAAAAGACCGTCGTTTTGGTGCACTCTCGCAAGGCGCTCATGCACCGGTTCGGCAAAGGCCTTCAGGAGGCGGCTCTCAGTGGCTTCGAAGCGCTGGGAGGCGAGACTATTCTTGAGGAGCGTGTTGTCAGCGAGGACAAGGAGACTGGAACGGTGACGCTGCGTTCTGGCCGGGTGATTGAATGCGACTACTTTGTAAGTGGCCTTCCCAGACTAGCAATGTCGTTCTGCGCCTTGAACAGTTCATCTGACTAGCAAAAGATCAACTGCACGGGTCAAAAGCCTGCATCTGGGATCCTCAAGGATCTCGCTCCCCACTGCGTCTCGGAATCTGGTCATATCAAGGTCAAGCCCACGCTACAGCTCGACGACGATGCTTTCGCCAACGTGTACGCGTGCGGCGATGTTGCTGACACAAAGACCCCCAATCCTAATGGCCGTTCCGCTTCGCGCCAGGCCGATGTCGCCGCAGACAACGTTCTGCTTGCCGTACGCGGCAAGAAGCCCTCTTACATCTTCCGCAACTACTGGGCTGACGGCATCATCAAGTTGACACTGGGCCTTGTGAGAGATCTTCTGACGTTGCGAGCTGTCCTTGACTCAACGGTACTAACTCTTGTATTTCTAGGACCGCTCCGTTACGCACATGGGTGATGGAAAGATGGAGCTGCTATGGCCCGCCGAGGAGAAAGACGAGGCTCTCATGGCAGCGCAGTGCTGGACGCGCCTGGGCCAAACACCTTTCGATGACCCCTCGATGCCACAAAAAGCTCGACCTGCATCTTCGCAAAAGGGAGATGATCAAGTCTAGGCTGAAAAGGTTAAAAGTGTTGCTGAAGTGCAAGAATGAAAAGAAACTTGAAGATCTGCGGGTTTTGGTCAAAGGAGCACAGATAGACTTAGAGGACTATCGCTTCGACGTAATAGTATTGACTAGAGTTGAATGCCTCTCGAACAGCGTTCATGTGCCCACCGTAGAGGGCCATGACGGCTGTTGATGGTCAGGGAGACTTCGAGGCTGGGACTCTTCTAATTGCTGTCATTGGTCCCATGAGTCCATAGCAATCAGTACATTGCTCAGAATTCAGATGCTGAGGTCAAGCGTTTCAGCAGCACATTTCTTATTTCCGTTCACGCAGCCAGCTATTCTTGCATCTTCATTAACCTAGAATGTTGTCTGGATCTTCGGGTAGTCCTGTGCATTCGCCCCAAGATCGGCAAAGATGGACGCCGACTGGTCGCCCGGAAGGTGTCGCATCCGATCGAGGTCATCATCCTCGAGGTGTTCAAGCACCTCTTCGGGGTCCTTCTTGTCATCTTTCTGATCCTTGTCCTGCGGCTCCAAGGCGTTTTCGATACCTGCTGATTCCCCAATGAGGAGAATTTGAGCGTTGGCGTAATCGAAGTGGGCGGGTTTTGTAGGCATCCAGCGAAGCGATCCAAATTCGCCCATGATCCTGCACGCGGTTAGAGTTGGCACACAATAGTCAAAGTAGAGATGCTTGCTTACTCTTTCGGGAAGTCCGGGTCCTCGTCTAGTCTTGCATACGCAGGCCCTGGGAATTTCGGGTTCTTGGTGCTGAGGATGAAGCTCCCCTTTTCCTTCAAGCCCAACTTTTCCTGAACCTCTTCCAGCTTCTCGGGGAGGGTGATCATGTAAGCCAAGTGACTCTCCCGTCCAGTTGTTGTGATGGCGTACACGCCTTCTGCTATAGGTGTCGCGCCAGGAGAGTGCCGAGAGCCGACTGTCTGGGTTTCGTAATCATTGGACGCCAGGAACTCCTTCTTGATGGTCTCAAATGAGGTCCCAGATTTCTCAATGAACGACATGACGCGATCTTTGCCACTGACTGGGAACACCTTCTTGGGCAGAGCGACCAGCCTGGTGTTTCCGGCATCGTTCAGGGTTCCATCTCCAAGCCTGGCATCCTTGTCAATGGGTCGAAGAAGAAAGTAGGTACGGGCAATATCTTCCACACCCTTGGGGCTCTCAATGTCAACGCGGCCCCGGAAGAAGAAGTAGACGATGCCCTTCTCGAGAATGCTTGCCGGTACGTCTTGCTCCTTGGAGGATTGGACTGGATCGTCTGTCTCTGTCGGCTTTGACTGGGGTGCTTCTTCATCGTCCTTCTTGGTCTCTGCATTGTCGCTCTCTTTGTTCTCGGAGACATCGTTGTCTTTATGCTCGGTGTCTTTGGTGTCTTTTGACTCATCCTCCTTCGCTTCTTTTTTACTGTCTTCGGTTTTTGCGCGTTTCGCGTCTGGGAACTCAAGCTTGGTCTGATGCTTCTCGCCAGTTTGAGCCTCGGTGCCTGCCTCCTTGTTTCCCGATTGGGATCGCGTGGACGGCATGATTGGTGAATGCAGGTATTGCTGAGGGTCGGATGCTGGACTGTTTTTTTTTGGCGTTGAACAATCCGAGATGCAGTTGCAGTGATTAGAAGGGAATTGAGATGAGAAACCGCAATGTTGACCGTGAATATGAAGTTGTGGCGATGATGTCATGACTTTGACCTCTGGACTGGAAGTCTCATCCACAGCTGGTGCCAGCTGCGCGCGGCCTTGAGCCAGCACCAGCCACCATGATTTCATGTCCATCTCCTCGATAGGCGCATCATTGAAGCAGCGTGGTTCGCTTTCTCAGACATGCATCGCCATCCGCAGAGGGAGCAAACCGTGGCGCTTCTTAGCAACCGCCATGGACGCGCCGTTGCTGTTCGAGACTCACTCACGATATCGATGAGTGTTCTTCTTTCCGTAGGCCAAGAATCAACATGACGTAGAGAAATCCACCGCTAAACCCATCGATGTGCTCAATCACAATCGGCCTCTTGCCTACTGCCGGCGACAAGACTGGAGACTCGTTTCTCTTTTTCTGCTTCTCTGCTTGAGGCACTAGCTTCCTTAGAGCGGGATTCGAAGCAACTTCCATGTACTGGGAAGCTCCTCCAGAATCTTAGTCCACGCCCTGGTCAGTTAGGTCACCCCAAGTCAGTATCCCTCCAGGAACAATAATCAGTGCCGAGGTGACAATACCTTCGAATCTACAATTGGCCGAACTCGGAGCGACAAACAAGGGGTGAAGGGAACTTGGAGCGCATGCCCATAGCCTCACATGGGGCCACGGTAGGGCGAGGTAGTTTGCTCAAGAGAGAGACTCGAGCGTCTGGACCAGATCTTACAGTTTCTTTCTTCGGCTTCATACACTTTCGAGTGGCTAATCGATTTGTTTCTATCTCGCTCTTGACTTATGCTGGTTCAGGTTGCCATAGATACCGGGCACCCATAATGCTATGGGCCTCTCGGCTAGACGTTCTATTCACACCTGGGGAGGTACGACATTGGTAGGGTCGGGGAGGGATTCAATTCCATCGTCGCAATGAAGAGCTACGCAACTTTTAGGCTCGGTGTTCTCGTCTATATGGGTATCCTTCTGATTGCGAGGTTTATTAGCCCGACTTGATATTATCATAAGTGCTTGTTTTGCCGACATGCTGGATACTTTTCTTACCACTGCCCTCCCATTTATTTTCTTCTATGGCTCTGATCGCAAAGAGCTGTTCCAGCCGTCACGGGAATCCCTGACACGCTGAGGTTTCCCACCATTTGATTGCTTGTTCATGTTTCTTCGTGGACTCATTTGGGTTGACAAGCTTTCAAATCTTGAGACTGTTGCTTGATTCATGTCGAGTAGTGCCTGGGCATTTGGCGAGAGCGGGCTAGGATCGAGTGTTCTTCCATCAGTTTGACTTTCCTGGTTTCTTTCCGCCACTGAACTTGGTTCCGGGCTTCAACCCTGGCGGCAGGTCGCGTTCGAGTGACGAGAGCAGCGCTTAATCGTAGGTAGAAGTGTGGTTATTGGCACTAAATTGCATAAACCTTGTGCTTCCAATAGTTCAGTCCCTATTCAAGGCCCCATGGTCTCGTGGCATTGTTTCAAAGTAGCCTGGATGCCTTGTTGCAATGAATTCGCTGGATAAGGGGTCAAACGAGAGGATGAAGCGAAATCAGATCAAGGTTGCAGGTGTGTAGGGAAGAGAAGTGATGTGATTTGAAAACGTCGCCCTCGACCAGTATGCATTGATCTAGTGAGTCAATCAAGCGAGTTCATTCTTGGCATGGCAGCCGTTCACATTCAGTCAAGCTAGATGAAAATTTGAGCCTAGGTTGACTTGGTGTGGCACTTCGTCCTTTGTTGCATCAAGAAGCATCGGGAAGCTTGGTTGACACGAGCGGTGATATGACGCCAGACGCGTTGAAGCATCTTAAGGGGGGGGTCTTATTGAAAACGTTCCATGGTCGCCGCTGAGAAATCAACATCACAGAAATGAAACGCAGGAGGGGAAAGTTTGCGTTGGCTTTACTGTATAGATTCGCGGATAATGGGTCAATTTGAGAAAGGTAGGTGAAGCTGTTTCCGATGTTTTTTGGTGTTCATGCTTTGTGATAACAGTTGTTTCCCTCCAAGTTCCCCAGTGTCCCTCCACTCAGTCCACCCCTTTGACCATGATCATCATCCTCTCCTCCTCTTGTCCTCCTCCACCTCCCACCAGTCTGTCACGGCGGACTTTCTCCCGCCAGTCTCTCGTGGCAGGCTCTCCTGTTGGCTCAGGGTTGGAATGGTTTGTCGGATGAGGGGAAATCTGAAATTCCGACCATGACCTTGTCAATAAGCTTGTTGCTGTCCTTCTGCCATGCAGACGAAGTAAAGGTCGCAACAAGGTCTCCGTTGGCGAACCAGAGCGAAGAAATTTTTATCGAGTTTACAACTCACCAAAACGACTCCCAGAGGAGCCTACCCGGCACGTTCGAAGCTGGGCAGAGGGATCTTAGTAGTAGATCCCCGTTCTCCCAGCCAGACATACCCGGCGCATCAGAAAGGGACATACCCGGCGCATCCGAAGCCTCAGGAAGAGTAAAGCCAGCATCTTCGAAGGAGGGACCCGCGCCAGGACATACCCGGCGCATCAGAGTGGCCCCCCTTCCAACGGGATCTGCCTAGCAAGGCGGGCGGGCCGCCGCACACTTAACACATGTGTATGGACATGTATGGGTCGGCCTCTGTCAAAACAATGGTTAGCATGTGTCTCTGGCATGTTTAAACTGTTATAGACTTACCATAGAGAGGCCTGACGCAGTTATATCTGCGTCTTTACCCATACATGGTTAACCACACATACTTTGTGTATGTGGGCGGGGTATGGGCTGGTTTCTGCCACGATCATCAGCATCACTTTTGAGTTCTACAAGTTCCAATCAAGGGCCACCGACTTACCATAGAGAAACCAGACGCAGTAACGTCTGCGTCTTTCCCATACCGCCTCCACACACATGTGTTTTTGTAGGAATTGTGTGGGCATTTAGGGCGGCCATAATCTGGTCTCTGTTTCGACTGTCATCAGCAAGTATTTGGGGTGTTTGCAGAGGCTTGGATCACTGACGTACCGTAGAGACGAGACGCATACTGAGCTCTGACTTGGATGTTTTTCGAGCCAGCTGATGAGCATTTCGTTGCACTGAATCGTAAGTATGGTCAGTTGAGAGAGAACCAGCCATGGAAAGCCAACGGAAAGTCAAGGGAGGGAGATGTACCTGGCCAGAACCTGGACTCGGCCACCATGCTGCTTCTGTGCCGCCACTTCATGGCTTCTCCAGTTGTTGGATGATGTAACGGCAAATAAGAATGTTGTGCTATAAAAATGATAAGGATTAAAGAGACAGGAAGGAAATGGAAACAAAAGAAGGGGGATACAAGGGTAAGGGAAGAAAAGGATGTCGAAGGGAGAGAATGGGAAAAGTAGTTGGAAAGAATAAGTACAGAGAAAAGGAGGAAGCAATGAATTAAGAGAGCACAAAAGAAGTAGAGAAAGATAGAGAGAGGGTGAGAGAAAGGAATACGAAGGAGATTAGGATTAAGGGGTAAGAAATGGAAACAAGGCAGATTGGGCCAAGGAAAGCAAAGAGAAGAGGCACTGGACAAAAGAGATCAATTCTGAAGGAAGTAAAGCAAACCAGAGCAAGGCATGATGAGAGAGGAAGGAAGATGAAGCAGGTCGAGGGGCGGAAAGGAAGCTCTATATAGGGCGGCCGAAGGCGGTGACAGAACTTACTGATCTGCCGCGATGCTGCTATGATTCAGGCTTCTCTCTCGAGCCGTTTGATCTCGTCTGGGGCTCATTTGCAGTTACTCACTCTCTCGATATGTCTGCCTGCGTTGCCGTGGTCCCTCGTGGTGGCTTGCCGCGTGCGCGTGTGCGTGTGCGTGTGCGTGCCTGCATAATCGTTACGACGCCGAATGCTTCTCCCACAAAACATGGCGAACTATACCATTTTATCTAACTCCAGTTTAATCAAGCACACTTAAAATAGTCGGGCACATATTGATCATCTCATTGAGGTACTTGGCCACATCGTTGGCTCACGTCAACCACATCTCCTGCCCTCCAGCTTTGCAGCGACCTAAGCACTTAGGAAGGATGATGGTTGACTGCAATGAATCACAACCAAGCCACTGTTGAAGCACCACTCCGTTCAATCCCGAATGACTGAACAAAGGGCTGGAATGGCACGGCTAGGCGGGTGGATTCATGCCAGGGTGTGTCAGGTTCGCATGTAGGTGAATGTAGAAGAGCACTGGCGTGCTTCCCTTCTGGGGCATGAGAAGCGAGCAATCCTCTCACTGGGCCATCTCACTCGAGTTGTTTTCGCTTTATTGGTTTGACTCTGCTACTACGGGCTTCTCACCTGGCGATATCGCGACGGCCGTTGCTGGTTGCCTCAAACTAGTCTCCTTGGCCGTTCAGGGGCACAGCAACAACGATGCCAGAATATCGTAAAGCCTTTCTCGTAAGTATCTGAGTAACTGTTCAATCTTGGAAATCAACCCCGATTCCGATGTCGACTTGTTTGGTGCCGTCACGAGGTCTTGCAGACACACGTTGGCGGCCCGATCAGCCTGCGCCGTGTCGCCATTCACTCCTAGCAGCTGCAGCAATCTCCGAGTTCCTCGTCATCGGTGGCCTTGTTTCGTTTTTTGTTTCATGCGCTGTTTAAATCCTTGGGATGATTGGGTAGTTGCCGAGTCTGCAGTCATCTAGCTAGCATGGCAGGCCTCCAGGTTCTCACCAGTGCAATCACTCGCCCGTGAGAAGGTCGGTGGTCTTTTAATGGCGAGTCCTCAGTCATTCTAGTTCGATTAACCCCTGTATATTGAGATCCATGATCGTAGTTGTGAGCGTAATGTTGTGTCGTGTTGTCCAGGACGTGCCTTGGCTACTCAGCCAGTGAGTCGTGAGTGTATGGTTTGGGAGCAGGATATGCAAGATGCCCTTGGTGGAATACGTTGCCATTACTTTGTGAAACGTTTCTGTACAATGGCTAGCCCATGTCTTCTTCAGAGGCAAAGGACCAAAATGCTCTTTGGGTGATCGGCGTGCCCAAAGAAACTCGGATTGTCCCCTAGCTTTCTCTGCGTTTCGAGCTGCATTCAAAATCTTCCTTCTCGACGGTTTCTCTTTCTCTGTTGTCATGCCGCCACCAGATCCCTACTGCTCCCAGCACACAGCCTTCCATCCTTTGTTCCATTTCTTCCACATCACGGTTGGCCGGCATGGTATGGTCCTCGCCGCACGGATCACCTCCTTTCAGCCCGTCGTTGCCTTTGGCTTACCTCGATCTCATCGGGCAGAAAAGCAGTTTCAATCCCCCAGTCAATTTCTCCTCTTCGTTGAATAGCGTCACTGACTGCCCAAGATAGGTCATTTAGCCCTGTTCCACGCCCGCTACGATGCTCTACGACCGCTTAACAACTCATCCGATGACCTAACCCCTTCGCACCGAATACCAATCGAACCAAGATACATACCTACCTTACTTGCTGGAATTTTCCAAGGGATATGAGCGACATCTGACACTCGGTTGGAACACAGCCAGCTAAGACATCCTGGTGATTCGCCTTAACTTCCGTCTACGCTAAGTACGATATCCGCACCAGTCGAGCATACTACTACAGAGAAGCGCCAGTGTAGCCACGAGGGAATCTACCGTCTCGCTTTTCGCTGTTGACCAGACACATGGAGAAGGGGTCAACCGTGTCCCTGACCAAGTCGGCGCGTTCATTGATCACACAAACAATCACCACGCCCTGAGCCAGTTTCATTCATTCGTACATCATAAAATTGGGGGCATCTATGTACGTCAATAGATAGCAGATAATCGTTCGGTGGCTACGGGTAGGTATGTAGTAATCATTACATCAGTTATGAACAAGAAGTAAAAGAAACATAGTAGTGGGGAATGGGGAAGGCAGAAAGAAAGGGAAAAATCGAGGTATGCCATAGGAACTCCGTTTGACAATTCGTCGACGGGAATTCCTCCCCTTGAAGTGCTGGAAGCCTCTTAACAGTAGTCCTTGTCGTCGGCAGTCTTGATGACACCGGCGTGGATCAGCTCGACATAGCTCCAGTAGTTCTTCTGAACACCCTCGCCGTCGACCTTGGCGTTGGCGTAGGAGACACCGGTCCAGAAGGCACCGCCGTTGAGGTACTTGTTCCAGGCGTAGCGCTGGGTGTTGAAGATCTTCTTGCGGGTGTCGACGCTGAGCGAGTTGTTGTAGCGCGTCTGCAGCGCCCACTCGCCAACGAAGATGGGGAACTTGGAGGTCTGCTTCGAGGTCCACTGGGCCTGGCCGCAGATGGCAGGGTCGGCCCACTGGGAGTAGAGGCCGGCAACGGCGAAGTAGTAGATGTGGGGGCTGAGGACGATGTTGTGCTTGGCATCGAACTTGGGAGCCCAGAAGCCAACGCCCTTGAAGCTGTCCTGGATGATGATGGGGATGCGCTTGTCGACCTTTTCGACGCGGGAGATGACACCGTTGAGGTACTTCATGACCCAGTCAGAGCCAGCCTCGGTCAGACCACCGGCAGATCCGAAAGAAGGCATGTTGTTGGCAGCCTCGTTGATGGGGCTGACGGAGTAGTGGTTCATCTGGCCACTGGCCTTGATGAAGTCGAGGACCTTCTCGACGGCCTTCCAGCTCCAATCGAGGTTCTCCTTGCTGCCGAACCAAGCGCCGTGGCCAATGGCCTCGCCAATGTCGAGGTTGTTGACACCACCGGGAAGACTGTCTGTTTGATTGTTAGCAACCAGTTGATCTGGTTCGGGACGGGCTGGGCTGGGTTGTGCTTACGGAGGCCGATGACGACGTGCATGTTGTGCGCGCTGATGGCATAGTCGGCGATCTTCTTGAGGTGCTGCTGCTGGTTGCCGTGGTACAGCTCGGATCCGGGCACCTTGACCCAGGCAGCATACGTCGTGGTGATGCGGATGGTGTTGACGCCGACTCGGGCCAGATCGTCAATGGTCGTCGTGTTGAGGAACGAGGCGTAGCGGGCCTCGAGGACAGAGCCGCAGCGGCTGCCCAGCTTCTTGCAGAGCGTCCACTCGTCGGGGGCATCAGAGGCGCCGTCGATGGTGGCCCACCACTCGGGGTCGTGCGTCTTCTCCTTGGCGAGCCAGGCTCCCAGGTTGGCACCGTTGGCCTTGAAGGTCCTCCAGTTGACAAAGTCACTGTCCTTGTATCCGTTGGGCTTGCAGGGAGCCTTTCCACGGCGGGTGATGGGGCCAGAGAGAGCCTTGGTCTCCACGGGGACGGCTGCGGCGGAGCCGAGCAGAGCGCTGGCAAGCGCAAAGAGGGAGATCTTCATGATGAACGAGTGACTGGGGTTTCTTGAAGGGAAGAATGGAACGAATGATGGGGATCTGGAGGTGCAGATGTACGAGAAGCTGGGGTAACGAATGACTGAGGGCAGGAGGAAGCACACTGGGGAACGTTCAACAGCGGCAGGGGAGTTCCCCAGGGCATCTTAAGTATACACTCCTCATGAGAAGCCTGCTCTCGTATACGGCCTGGATGGTAAGATTAGGCCCCCGGTATGCCTTGGTTTCTCGAGCTTATGCCGATGTAGAGTGTAGTCGATGACCTGATGTGGTCAAGTGCATGTCCTCTGCTGCTCAAGACTAACGACGCAGAGCCTCGACTAGTCGGCATTGCGGATGCCTGGCAAGCTGGCAAGCAGGCAAGCCTGGTCCTCGCCGTGGACGACGGAGCCCCAGCTAGACCGGATCAAGTCATGACACCCACAGTTGCTCTTCCAAATCAAGGACATCGTGAGGGTTAGTGACACTGGCCAGCCGAGCAACAGAGCGCCTCCTCGATCCTGGTGGCGGCGCACTTGGGTGGCGTCTGGCCGCAGCGTTTGGCCGATTGACGATACGTATGGCAGACGGGCAGCAATGTGGTCCCGGCATTGCTTGTAGGTTCCATCCCGAGCTGTAACCTGTGATCTGTAAAGTTACAGCATAAGCTTTCCAGATAAAGACAGCAGGGCTGCTACTCCATCGGTCCTTTGGCGGTGGATATTACAAGTCAGGGGAGGCAGAGTTGGAGGTGGGGGAGCGGAGAGCAGAGATGAGGAGATGCAGATACGCAGAAGGTTGCATGTTCTTCTGTACGTACATACTCCGTACCTGGCAAAACCAGACACTACAAGTATGTACATTACGTGCAAGGGTCGAGATCCCCAAGTGCATCACACCACACTGATGGGATGAACTATTGAAATGCATTGCCAACGGTCGGTTTTGTCGCTTGGTCCCTGTCCCATCCTCTCGGAACCTCCCATTAGGGCCTGCTTAGCGCCTCGTCCACCACGTGCCGTTGGAGACTTGACTCGACTCGACTTGACTCGACTACCTACCTTAGACTTGCGGTACAAAATCCCACATCCCGAACCGCAAATGAACGCGGGCCTGATTTGCGCTTAGTTTCCTCTAGTTTCCTCTAGGCCAGGTCCCACCCCACCCGAGACATCCTTTTTTGAGTATGGACGCGATTGACTTTGTTCACTTCGTCCCAACGCCGGGAGCCCGCTACCCGGATCACAACGCGGCCCCTGTCCATCATGTCATACGAGGAGCTAGGCCGATGGCTAGTCTCCATAATGGCGGCTTTTCGAGTGCATCACAGAGGCGGCGGCTCCAGTTTCTCTCTTTTCTCTCCTGTCCGGCCGGCCCTCCAGTGAGGCGGCCTCCGTCCTGGTTCGAAAGCCCGCTTTGAAAGGCGGTGCAATTTAACTACTGTAGCCAGGGCTCTCTGTTACGGAAACAGTCACGGCAGATGGCAAGACAAACGAGGCGAGGGCCGTGTTCAAAGTTGATCTGGCCGCCAATGTCGGAGTTGATGTACTGTACAATGTTTCCTACAGGGCCGCCATCCCAGCCGCCGGGTCTCGAACGAAACGAAACGAAACGAAACCGAACGAGCACAGCCGCACCAGCCCTGGCGAACCAACGTGATATGCTGCAGCAAGGTGACATGTCGCACTCTGTATGTACTTCTGCATATCGCGGAGCCCGCGATGCCGATCAGGGACGAGGATAGGCAATCACGGGTCCGATCCACAGGCTTACTCGGGCGGGCCCAGAGAGGTCCAGGCAACCCGAACAGGCCGACGGTGTCGAGCGGAGTCAGCCACAGCAACCATGTGAGGGCGTCTAGGCCTTTGCCTGGATTTTCTTCGGTCCCCCGATGACCCATATGAAGCAAAAGCAGTGAGTGACATGGCCGATGTTATTAATGGGGATCATTGCGCATCCATGCTCGAGTGGGCCAGCCCTCATCGTTCAAATCGGTGTGAAAGCCTTCCAGGAAGGTAAAAACCCAATATGTCTACAGATTTGAAAGAGTGAAGAGTGGGGGAGAACGATTGATTGTCCACCATGTACAGATTTAACAAACATCCTAAACGGACGCGGTCCCGTAAGTCCAAGTTCCCAAACGAAGATCCAAGGCTCCTTAACCTCGTTGGGGAGTCCTCCTACATGCTGCGGCGTCTCCGGGCCCTGCGATCCATGATGAGAGGCGAGCGGCCCTCAGGCATAAAGAATCGGACAGCTAGTCTGCAACGTCCCCGTCTACACTAACTGCAAAGAGCACCAGGTCTACCTGAACGGAGCCTCCGAAAATGAGCTGGGCCCAGAAGGTCCAGCACCAGCGCAAGAACTTCCTACATAGTACAACGGAACCGCCCACTACGGGCCCGATGGATGCGCCTCCAACCCAGGAAGATCTCCGGTCCGGTTGGGAGACATCAGCTAGCCTAGCGCTACGCCCTCCCACCAGCGGAGCTGAGGCTACCAAGTTTGTAACGTAAAAGCGGGCGTGAGGTTTGCCTCGCTTGGTTGAGATGAGTAGTGGAGTGGGAGCGGGAGCACATTGTACAAATCGGTAGGGATCGACGATGTTCTCCCACAGTTGAGAACGACCAGGTATGTCATCTATACTATGCAGTGCCCCAGGTATCTGCCACAGTTGCCCAAGATTAGCGAACACATACATAGTACTACCTATGGATACACGATCCGGTCCGTTGGTCCTTTCGAGCTTTGCAGTCTCTCGCTATTCTTCCTGCTAGCGCATCTCCAAATACCCCAAACGTTTCGCTCAAAGGCGCCCAGAATCCACAACCGAACACGTACAAGACCAACAAGTCACATTGCAATGCTTCGGGCAGCCTGCTCGTTACCAAAAAAGAAAAAAAAATCGGAAGCGAAGGGAATAGCATATGTTTCTTCCATAGCGGTCGGGTGTTCACACTAGGTATGCCGACGCAATGAATGTCGAATTTTCATGATTTCTTCAGAAACCATCTCGATTTTGAACATCACGGCCACTGCCGGCACCGCACCACTCTGTGTCGTTTAACGTCGGTGTCTCGTCAAGCAAGGCCATTGTCTTTTGCCGCCGAGCTCTCCTCAATGACCCTGGGGGCATGTTGAATCAACTGGAACAGAGAGCTGTTGTCGTTGAATTCAAGTATGGCCAATGTGGAAATTACCTTGGCACCAAAACTCACCCGTCTCGGAGCCGACACGGAGCGGACCGCAGATGGAGATTCAGCCACTAGCTTGACCCTCTCGACCATGCCATGGCCAAGACTCCCTTGCTTCAGGGCCAAATGTGGAAAGCAGCTTTGGTAGTGCAAAGCTATTCATTCCTTGGCCAAGGTGGACACATTGGTGCCTTATCTGAGACGCATGCTGGCTATGACATTGGCATGAAATTCGCCATGTTGAATACCATGCCTGAGTCGCTACTCTATGTTATAATGCGCCATGTACTACGAGCCATCCGAGCATGCCTGCATAGGGTATATACCAACATCTTCACTCGTTTTTACCGCCCTTGACCTTGACAACGAGCTGCTCCAGAAGATCGCACGCCCCCTGAGCGCCACCCAAGGCGTTCAACTCCTCGCCGAGACGGATGACTCTTTCTGCATAGCGTGCATCTCCAATAACACGCTGCGCGGCATCTCTCACTTCCTGGACAGATGGATTATCCGTCTTCAGGTCAATGCCAACCCCGGCCCAAGAGACACGAGCAGCGGTGTCTTTCTTGTCCTCTGTTTGGCCAGCGCACATCAGCGGTACCTTGTGTGACAGTGCCTGGGTGATGCTGCCGTAGCCGCCGTTGGTGATGAGGAGGCAAAGCTGGGGGAGCAGCAGGTGGTAAGGGAGCCATTTGGCGAAGCGCACGTTGGGCAGATGCCCAAATCTAGCCCTCACCTCGTCCGAGTGTGGTGACATGACTACGAGTAGCAGGGTCGAATCCTGCGAAAGGGCCTCAACAGCAGGCATGATGAGTGATGTCGGGTCCATGGCGAGAGTCCCCTGTGTGATGCCGACGACACGCGGATGCTTTACGACTTCGTCCCACCACGGCGGTAGCTGGCTCGACGCCGCCGTGACAGAGGTGACGAGCGGGCCGACGAAGTGCGTGTGAAGACGATGAGCTAGCGGCTTAGGCCTCTGGCAGAACTCCAGTGAGGGCGACGAGGCCTGAATATGAAGGAATGGGCTGTACGTGAAGGCTTCGGCCGCCTCACCATACGATAGCCCTGGCAGTCCAAGACTACGTCTCTGCAGATTTAGAATAGGCCGAAGTCGCAACGGCAACAGAATCCACTGGTGGAACAAATGGCGAAGCTTGTTCCAGAACAGCCCAAAGAAGGACGTGGGCGGGCCTCTTCCCGAGACGGCACGAGGAGAAGCTGCATTAGACATGTACATGGGGATCACGCCCAGAGTCGCGTACACGGGCATCTCGCCCAAGTCGTAGAGCGCCCTGGCGCCATGCGGGAGCACGTCGACCAGCAGCACGTCGGCGTCAAAGCTCTGCAGCACGCGGCGGTAGTCCCTCACCTGCGCCGCCAGCCGCGTCTCGAGTCTCTGGTAGAGGCCGTCCAGTAATCCCGTCTCGTTGTGCGCCACGAGCGGCTCGTCGACGGCGGCGATGGCGTCGGTCGCAATAAAGGTGGCGCCCGTGATGCGCACCCGCGCCGCGTTATCGGCGCTCGTCAGCCAGACCACTTGGTGGCCGCGATTGACAAGAGCCTGGGCAACAGCCTGCATGGGATATGCATGGCCAGCGGGGAAATGTGAATGGAGGAGGATCTTCATCTCATCTAGGTTCCTGAGAAATTGGGTTACTTGACAGCGAGCGCATCTGCGCATGTTGGACTGTTCCTCGTCACAGCACTGGGTGGAGTCGCATGTCGGCTTCACCAATCGTAGCAACTTGTCTTGTTCTTGTTCCATCCATGATGACTTCAATCTTCCTCCAAGAAATTCAACAACAAATCTGAAAATTTCCAGGTCACAGTCCGCAAGCGTTGACTCTCCCGATCCAACAAACATGTCTTGAGCTGCCAACTTGCTGTATTACACAGGGCCATACCTTTGCAAGCGACTCCAACAACCCCAATACCTCCATTTTCAGCGACGCGTTAGAAGGGTGACTGGTTATCCTCGCGGATCTTCCATTTCTCAAAAGATGGCTCCCGCATTCTCGCTACGCCTCACGCCCGCCTTTTCTTAATAGCCGCAATCAAATCATCAAAAGCTCGCTGGTCCCCCTCCTCTGTCTCTATGGCTCGACTAAGTCCCCGAAGCTCAAAATTCGGCACGTCCAGGCTATCCACATCCCCGCCTTCAACCACTACCCAGCCCCATAGCAATTGTGTATCGAACTCCATGTAGCGTGAATCTCTTAACGCATATGGGAGTGTTGCCGGGTTGCGAGACCAAGGATCGCTGACCAAGTTGTAATCGAGCCGAAAGTTGACAAGCTTGGGAAGCTTGGTGCGGATCTCATCCCACAAATTCTCCCAGGTCCCTGGAAACTTGAAGGAAAAAGGAACACGATCGTCCTCGAAATCCACATCCCAGTCGTGTGTTGGTACCCGCCAGACCGCCATCTCTTCCGCCTCGAAGTACAAGCGAGAAACAACGCGACAATCCGACAAGCACAGATAGTTGAGGGTCGATTGAGCAAGCACCCAGTCGAAATGCTTGTGGTGACTGATGGCGAAACGTTCCACAGTCAAGTGTTTGAGCCGCGGAAACACGAGGCCCTGTCCGTCAAAGTAGCCCGGGGCCGTTCCCCAGTAGACTCTAAAGGATAGTGTCAGTGTCGTGAGCTGGCCGGCCAGAGGGGCAAGCCATTCATGATGGAGATGAGGTTCGAATGTCCAACGCTCCTCTGCCCAGATATCGTCCCCCGGTTCGTCTTCGTTGGTCTCATCAGTAAAGATCAGATGCAATTCTTCAAGATCTTTGGTGACAGCTTCGAAAAGGCTAGAGAATGTGAAACCGAGAAGCGGCACGTTCTGCATATATTTCAATGTCAGGGAGCGTATGATGCTTGCGCCTGGGGTCTCCACGGCACGTCTTCGAATGGCCTGAAAGACCGCATTGAGAGTCTGTAACCGCGTATTGATCGTCTCCGGATATTTTTCTATCAAAGCCAACTCGCCAAGGTCAGGCGATGCAGCTCCGAAGCACTCTGGTGAGAAACACAGCTTCAAGGCTTCAATACGTTTCAACTCCACGACGCGATTGATGGCACTTGAGAAGGCGGGATAGCTTTCGCCATTCTCCCACTTTTGCCAAGCAGTTGTGTTAGGTGGGTGATATTCGCGTTCTTTGATGTAATCCACATCTTTAGGGATGCTGTGAATAACGACATATCGGGCTGCTTCCGTGACTTTTTGCTCTTCTAGCATATCATTCCACTTCTTGAAGCCATTGGCAGCGAACTTGAGATGTACGGTGTTGAAGAGATAAGGTATGCATAGAAAGCCCCAGTGGCGACATACCAGACGGACGTTCTTTATAGATCCAAAAGTTCTAGGGCAATCTTCGTCCATTACATGGCCGAAGATCAGATGCAATATCTCGGTCGGGACACTTTGAATGCTCATTTTGACAATATCTGGAGGTGATGGGGAACTTCGGGGTCGTGCTCGTAATCAAGTTGGATCTCCATTGGTCATCATCAGAACCAGTGCTGGGAGCAGATTCGTTGTCAAACTGACAGGCAGGTACTGTATATGTGAGGGTAGGAAGGCACCACCAGAGGGAGGTTGGTCTGAACCGTTGACGGCAAACAGACCGAGATACCTTTAGGCACCTAAGGTAGGTTGGTGCTTACCTAGGTACCTTGGGTACCTAGGTCGGTAGGTAGTACCTGCTACTTGAGGTAAACAGAGTAGCAGCGCAAAAATAGAGCAGTGCTTTCGTCAGTCACCCACGTCTGTGAATCATCGTGCGCGTTAAGATCATTTGAAGAGACCCTTCCAAGCCACCGATTCTCAAGTCACAGAGCGCCAGGACGATGAATATGACACCACCAGCGGCGGCATTTTCTGATGGCGCACAATATCGATTCAGTGGATGACAGTCGTGCCGATACAGGCTTTGTCCGAACGTTTGTCGATGAATCAAATGCGATAACCCGTTCTGGTTCGTGATGAACCAAACTCAACCTAGTTGCACCAAAGGGGACCGAGAAGGGTGATGGTATGCAACTCGAGTACAGCATAACGCCGGTGTTGTATTTGAATGTGGGTTGAATTTAAATGTCTAGTAGGTTACGCGCCTTTCAAGGGCTTTATAGACGACGCTGGGACCTGTGCCGCGGTATTGTTCTCGGCCGCTTCTTCTTCTTCGTCTCCCTGATCCTTCTTCACGGGCCCGTTCTCGTCAAACATGGTTTCCTGGGCTAGTTGTCTTTGTTAGCGATATTTGGACACGCGAGGAATTTTCCAGTCTAGACTCACCACTCCACAGCTCGGCGTAAACCCCGTTGCTGTCAATCAGGTCCCGGTGGGTGCCCATTTCCGCCACTCTGCCTTCCTTGAGCACAATGATGACATCCGAGTCGAAGATGGTCCTCAGGCGATGCGCTACAAAGACACTTGTCCGGCTCTTCTCCCTCAGAATGCTGTTGATGTTCAACATCAGAGCCTGTTCCGTATGGGTGTCGAGCGCACTCGTGGCCTCGTCAAAGAAGAGCAGAGGCGGATCCTTGAGCAGGATTCTGCTCACGGCCAGACGCTGCTTCTCGCCACCAGAAATCATCATGCCACGCTCTCCAACCTTGGTTTCATAGCCATCCGGGAACCGCTCGATAATGTCGTGGATGCGCGCCCGCTTGGCTGCAGCAATCATCTCTTCACGAGTCGCTTCAATACGTCCATATCGAATGTTATGCTCAACAGTATCGTTAAACAAGGGTGTATCCTGGGGGACTACACCAATAGAACGACGGAGAGAATCAAGGTTCACGTCACGAATATCTTGGTCATCAATCAGGACGCGTCCACTCTGGACGTCATAGGACCGGAACAGCAAGCGAAGGAGTGTCGACTTTCCGCACCCACTGGGGCCTACCACGGCCACCTTCTTACCAGCGGGGATTGTAAGGGTTAAGTCTTTCAGAATGGGTCGGTCAGGGTGGTAGCCAAAGGTGACGTTCTCGAATTTGATCTCGCCTCCCTTGGAGAGGGCCAATGGCTTCGCATTCGGCTTTTCCTGGATGTTGGCATTGACCCTTTGCAAGTTGAACAAGGTCTCCATATCGAGCAGGGACTGGCGGAGCTCGCGGTAAACGGAGCCCAGGAAGTTGAGCGGCACAGAGAGTTGGAAGACGAGCTGGTTCACCATAACGAGATCACCCACAGTCAGGGCACCCGACGCAACACCGTTGGCGGCAAAGTACATCATGGCTGTCAGTGCGGAAGAAAAGATGATGTTCTGTCCGCTGTTGAGAAAGGCCAAGGAGGTGGCCACCTTGATGGAGCTCTTTTCGTACTGCTGCAGTGCCTTGTCGTACCGCGCCACCTCGAATTTCTCGTTGTTGAAGTACTTGACAGCCTCGTAGTTGATGAGAGAATCGACAGCGACCGTGGAGGCCTTATTATCGGCTGCATTGGCCTTGCGCCGGAACTTTGTCCTCCAAGCGGTGGTCCATATGGTAAATGCAGTATAGCTTACCATGGTCAGGGCGGTCACAGCGGCAAACTTGGCACCGTATTGCCAGGTAAGAATGCCGCAGACCATGCTAATTTCCAGTGCGGTAGGGAGAATATGAAAGACCATGCTCGTCAGGAGGAAGCTGATGCCCTTGGTACCCCGGTCGATAGCCCTCGTCAGTCCGCCCGTCTGCTTGGACAGGTGAAAGGTGAGGTCGAGTCGCAGCAAGTGCTCAAACACGTTTCCAGCAACCCGCCGGATCGCTTTCTGGGCAACAGAGGCAAACACGGCGTTTCGCAGCTCCTGGAAGACGGTCGCGCCTATCCGAGTCGCGCCATATGCCACAATCATGGCGCCGGCCACCGTTGTCGCCGTGCCGCCCACTGCGGCAACGTCGATGTTCATGGAATCCACGATGCTCTTAAAGTAGAAAGGAACCTGCACATTCAGAACCTTTGCGCCGATGAGGAGAAAGACAGCCAAGCTGACGCGCAACTTGGTGCCGAGGTTGTCCTTGGGCCAGAGATAGCGCGACATTTCCTTGATGATGGCCCAGTCGGCCTTGCGCTGGTCCGAGGCAGACTTGTCGACTGGGGCGAGAGGGTCAACCTTGGCTGCTTGCGAGGGAGTTTTGGGCTTCGCAGCCACCTGGGCTTGGGCGGCTATTGATTTCGAGGGCTCGCGTGCCTTGGGTTTGTCGACGCCGGAGATCGGAGGCTGCTCACGACGCGGGGCAGCCGACGTCCAGAATGTATGTACCGTAGTACTCGGTGATTGCGGGAGCCATAATGGGCGTAGTGGTGAAATTGTCTTGGCCGAGCTACACCGATGGCATAGCAAGGGCGAGCGGTATAATAATCGAGGCATCATGGTTGCGGTTCAGTCCATCATGGGACAGGGAGTTATAGTGGGGGGATTCGAATGTCGCAGTTCGGCTGCAAGGAGGTGGGAGAGCAAGAGCAGCGAAGAAGGCGAGCACAATATGAAGGAGAAAAGAGAGCGACGGCACAGCCGTCTGGATCGCTGGCTGAGTTCCCGAGGGGTTTATATGAAGCCGCCGAAGTTGGAGATTGCCCAAAGGGCCCCAAGCAGCTCAACAAGGTTACTGGGGATGATGCAAGCAGCTTTGGCGCCTGAGGCAGCCCGGGATCGGCTTTAGGGAATCCACTCCCCGTACTTCACTTACAAGTTGCAGGGTATGCTGGCGTCATTCCATTGCAGTCATTAAAAGAGGTGGATGGGCAAGAATTGTGACATTGAGGCCTTCATGGTTGGTTTTTGCTCTTGCTATGTAGTAATCTTGTGGGTTGGAAATGAATCAAGTCCACCTGCCTTTTTTATGACCCCTTGTATTTGACTCGGAGGCGGCGTTAATTGAATTGCTACTATCTCATGGCTACAGCACGCCATCTTTGGACATCCAGGTTAATACTATAAATTACTGCATGTGCATTACAGGGGTTGATCGATCATGCATGGCAAAGTATTCGCTTGCTGTTCCTCCTATGATTTAGCCTCCTTGCGACATTGTCCCTTTTGGTGGAAGGGTAAGAAACTCATGTCTTCCTATTACCTAACAATCATCACTTACCTACCCATCTGTCCCCAGCATCATCAGCACACCAAAACATGCATGAGCCAGACAGATAGAGTAAAAGTATGCAATCACCAAAATAAAAATGAATATCATGTAGGATCGGCAAAAGATAGGTTCCGGAGGGAGTCGAACCCTCGCTGGCGGAATCAGAATCCGCAGTCATGACCGTTAGACCACGGAACCATTTAAAGTGGTGATCCACTTCCCATGTTGAGTCGGCTGCTGACTGTGAGTGACGGACGCCGTATTTTATTTTATATCCGCGATCTTCGCCCATCCAGCTACCAAAACCATCAAACTCTTCACATCAACGACATACAGGCTCGTATGCACAAGATGTGGCTTCTCAACTAGCTAATCCTGGACGAACAACATCAAGCAGATGTTCTTTGACGGTTGATTCTAACGGGCACCCTGAGTTGCGCATCTTACTTTGCGGCCGTGCTCCACCAATTGCGCCTGGACTCCTAGAGCACACTCTGTAATCTGTACTCTCCACAGCTTTACGTGTCTCGAAGCAACATCCAACAGCCTGTAAAAACCCAAAAACCAACTTGTCGAAACCAGCCGCCTCATTCATTTTCACCCATATCTACCTTCTCTTATGGTCTACTAAGCCACTGTGAGACTAAATCGCCATGGATGGCCTCACGGCCTGCTGGTTGCCAGGCTGCCTGGAACGCGACATCATCAGCCGTCTCCGGGAAGCCAACGCAGCGACACTGGTCGCCACCATCCTGGCAGTACTCATCACCACCAGAATCGTCACTGGCATCACCTCCTCCCTCTCCAATGATCCTACAAGCCCACCTCTGGCGCCATACTGGGTTCCGGGCCTCGGCCACGTCCCGCGAATCTTTCTCAATCCCGGCGCTGCATTGACGCGCCTGAGGAATAGATATCCTCGCGGCGTCTTCTCGATTCGTCTCATGGGAAACATCCATAGCTTCATCTTCAAGCCGTCCTTTGCCGCCATTCTCTTCCGCCAGCCAGACTCGGTCGCAGATGAGCAGGCTGTCGTGCGGCGGCTCATGCTCACAAACTTTGGCCTGGCGGCTCGAGACCTTGATGCCTATGACAAGGCTGCGCCCGAGATCCATAAGGTGACCAAGGAGCACTTTGCTGGCGCAGGACTTGGAGACCTGGCAAAGGCCACCGCGGATGACTTTCAGCAGCACATTGCCGACTTCGTGTCCTTCAACAGCTACCCGATGGACCAGATGGAGTGGGAGCGTCTGGCCAACGCCGAGCACATTGAGGACAACGGCAAGGGTGAGAGCGTAATGAATGTCGAACTGGTCGGCCTAGTCAAGGACTTTGTCTCCCGGGCTTCCAATGCGTCCATCTTTGGCACCGACTTTGTGGAAAACTTCAACCAAATCTGGCCACAGCTCTGGACCTTTGACGACGCCTTCCTCACCCTGGCCATGGGCACCACTCTCTGGATCCCCTCACCCACCTCCCAGCGCGCCAGGATCGCCCTCCGCGGCCTACTCAGCTGCTTGCGCGAGTACCACGAGGCCCTCGAAAAGGACATGAGCGGCGCTGCGGACCCAGGGCCGCGATGGCAGGACCTGTACAACGTGAGCCCCCTCGTCAAGGCGCGAACCGAAATCTTCCGCAAGCACGGCCTCTCCGTCGACGCGCGCGCCGCCCTCGACCTCTCGCTGCTGTGGTCCGTCAACGCGCACTCCACGTCCCTCATCGCCTGGGCCCTGGTGGAGCTGTACCAAGACACGGTTCTCCTGGAGCAAGTGCGCGACGAGATTGCGCCCTTTGTGCGCGTCGTTCAACCAGACCATGGCTTCGGAAACGCCGTGTGGATTCCGCCTGCCATTGAGACTCTGGACCTAGAGGCCCTCGTGACCAAATGCCCTCTGCTTGAAGCTACCTACATTGAGACACTTAGAATATACGGCGGCGGCTGGTCCGTCAAGCATCTCAAGGGGGATGTCGAGCTCAAGGATGATGAAGACAAGAGCGGCTATCGTCTGAAGAAGGGGACGTACGCACACGTTGCCCACGATCTCCATCACTCGAACCCAGCCGTGTTTCCCGACCCTCAGTACTGGCAGGCGGGGCGACACATTACAGAGGGCGTGGATGATAAGGGTGCGCCGGTGAAGCGTGCGGGCATGGGTAGCGTCCTGCCATACGGTTCGTTTCCCCCCCCAGATTCTATCCCGTTACAAATACTGATGCCTCGAACAGATGGAAACCTGACCATGTCCCAAGACTCTGCCTTTGCGCAAAGAAAGTTTCTCATCTGTGTTTCCCTCTTAATCACCCTGTACGATATGGAGCCGGGAGACAAGTCAAGCTGGTTTACCCCCAAGGTACTCAAGGCAGCGGTATCGGCGCGGCCCATGCCACCAGTCAGGGCATTTGTGAAGCGAAGACATATTGAGACGAAGAAGTAGAGCAATGTGGTGCCATTCCAGGGCCCCCAATTCATGACATGGTGATAGAGTGTTGATAAGGTTGCATTAGACTTGGATTTTCTATAGATATTAAGCAGGCGAGACCAGGGGTAATGATACCTCATTCTAGCCTCACATGCCGTTCCCCCTCTCAATCTCTGCTCTCGCGCCCTCCCATCGTTTCCTCTTCCCATCAAACAACCTCCATGACGCCGCCATCACCGGCCCATCCATCAACATCCTCCAGAGCTTACGCTCCCGCCACCAAAACAACCACCCCTTCCAGCCCCAGCCCAGGTGCTCCTCGACGCCCATGCCCGCCGTCGCATCGGCCCACACGAGCCACTCGCGGGCGCGGACCGCCGAGGGGATGACGGAGCCCCGGTGCGCCAGGGAGGCGATGCGCTTCTCCTGCTGGTCCATCCACCGCTCCATGGCGCGCTGGCTCGGGAGCCGGGAGCGGCCGGCCCAGACTTGGGCGATGCACATGCTCGAGATGTCGGCGAGGCAGAATGCGCTGGTGGCGAACCATGCGGTGCCGAGAAATGCGAGGGAACCGGGGTGCTTGAGGGAGAAGACGTTTTGGTATAGCCGTGGTAGCGGTCGTCCCTTTGACCCTGGCGCTTCGAGCCAGGCCGGTGACGGGTCGGCCGAAGGGCTGGCTTGCGAGTCAATGATGCCGAATCCGTTCCTGTACCCCGTGCAACAGACAATGGCATCTGCCTCCAGTATGTTTCCGTCGCGCAGCTTAACTTGTCTGGGGCCAACTATTTCCTCGACTCCAGCTACGGATTGGATCTCGCCCGAACGAAGCCTGTCAATCAACGTCTCGGACACGACTGGGTTTGCGACCTTTATTGACGGCGCAGGATCGAGACGCCATGCAGGATCGACATTGCCGAAAGCCTGCTGCATGATTTGCCTGATCTTGCGGTTGATCAAGAGCTCAGACAGCCAGGGAAGCCATCTCTCAAACAGACCGACCAAGAGCGCAAAGCGGCGGGTCATCTGCCGTGTGGCTCCGAGGCTCTCGAAATCACGAGGAATCTAGCATTGTCAGCAGGTGCTTCCTCGACTGAGGCCGACACAACGCACAATGAGGGCCCCGTGGTTGTGCGAGATGGAAACGCTAGAGGCATGTCCCACGAGTGATTCGGCGACATCGCTGCCCGTGTTTCCGAGCCCCAGGATGATGACCTTTTTGTCTTGGAACGCTTCAGGCCTGCAGGACACAAGTCAGCTTCTTGATTTCTAAAACAAGGGGCAAATACACGCTAAGCTGGGGACCCCATTACCGTTTGAACGCCTTCGAGTGGATGATGGTCCCGGCAAACGTCGCTGAGCCCTGGATTTCGGGCATCAAAGGTTCAAGATGCGGTCCCGTCGCCATGACGACCTTGTCAAAGTACATCGAGGGCGCTCCATCGAGGTCAAGCCGCCATTTGTTAGAGTGATCCTCCCTAGCCACGTGCTTGACCACTGTGTTGAGCCTCATATGCGGGCGCAAGCCGAAATGGTCCACATAGTTTTCTAGATAATTACTTACTTGTTCCGCGGAGCAAAAGAATGGAGTTCCTGAGGGTTCGATCAGCGCGAGTTTTTCCATTCAGGATTAGCTAGTTGGTGGTAGTCACCTTTTTCGAATGGAAAGTCCGTGTAGCAGCCCTAGAGCAGAGAGTGTAAGCATCGCATTGCCTCATCTATCACAGAGGCATGGAGTACCGTGCCAACTGAAACGTTGACGATCGTGGCTACGCATATCATCAGCACTTGATCCAAGGGCTTGGAAGCATATTCGCACATTCGAGCACACTCAGCGTCTCCTCATTGTCGGTATAGTGCCAGAGGCCACCCACGTAGCCGCTCTTTTCGAAGCCTGTTACGTCGAAGCCTTGTTCGAGCAGATTCTTGACACCAACAATGCCCATGGCGCCTAGATTGAGCAAACCGTTAGAGACATTTGTCTTTTACTACGAGCCGTACCAACTGTCTTTGGCCGGCAACAGGTGTATACCGAGGCCGATGACGGCAACTTTTTGATCGCGAGGCGCGAGTAAGTCCATTGTGATGGATGAATATGTGAATAACCGCTCTTGGAGTTTGAGATGGCGGGAACAAGTAAAGGTCAATCACAGAAGGCGGGCATGATTCCAAGAGAGCAAGCTTGATAATGTTTCGTTGCAGTACAGTACTCCGTACAGGGTTGGTCTCAGCCGCATGTTAGGGGTTCCACAGGACGAGCAATTTGAGTTGGTACAGTAGACAACTAACTAACTAATCATGACTGGGTTTGCTCTGTTGGGTTTGTTGACGGGAGTTGGATTGTGATCGCAGTCCATCCCTCTGTCGTTGGGAACTGTTACCGGTGAGACAGGTCTGAGGCGGTGCAACGCCAGGTGACCTAGTGTACTCTATAAGTCTAAAGGTCAATGTTCAACGGGCCTCTACTGTACTGTACGGATACTCTGGGGGCTTCTCTCGGAGCCGAAATGATACGAATTGCCACTTCTGACATGGTGGATACGCGAGGAAAACCAGCCAAGCAGCTAGTCGGGAAAAGGAGGCAGAGCTTGTGGGTCTCCCCAGATGCAAGCTGGAGCAGACGCTTGAGATCATGTGATTCCCATCGAACTCAAGCTCATCCTTGAGCCCAGGGCTCACCTCACATGTCTACTATTTTGTATAGCTTCTCCACGGATTCATCAACCTTGAGGGACAATGCAGTAGCAGCAGAATACTGCGATGAACAAGTCAAAATTGCCTGGTGGACATGATGGGCTCCCTCTTTGGGCGCCGCTGTCCGCCCTTCTCCCTGAAAATTGTCTTGACAAGAAGAAACAGCCCAGATCACAACGAAGCTCACCTCACGTATCGTACTAGAAAAGCATATAGACCAGAGCGAACAGCTGTTCAAGCACGCCAGCCTCGACGATATATTTTATTCCCATTACTAGCTTGCATACGCTTTCGTCTATTCACATCGCGTGCCGGCCTCCGAGAAAAAAGGCGGCCGAGTGCTACCCTACAACGGATTACGGCACCGGGAATGCGACGCGTATGGCACAGATCACGAAGCCGTAGTGAGGGGCTTGACCCCGACAGGCCCTGTGTGTCGCCTTGCATCTGCCTTTTCATGCTATTAGTCGGGCGAGACAGGGAAGCCGCATGTCAGATTATCGTAGCTCTTGCGGGCTATCTGTGGCTGCACAGACTTTCTGGAAGCCGTGGTTTCTTCTCAACACGACACATGGCCGTTCAGATGCTTGGGCCACATGAGTTGCGGTCATGGCACTGCCTCAGTGTTGGCGATTGAGACAAGCTCTAACCAACACAGGATCCAGGGCTTTCATTCTGCACAGCCCTGGAAGGATTCTGGAAACGAGTCAGGACCATTGCATGCTGATTCCCGACGTCGCTTGTTGTAAGGGTTGATTGATTGATTGATTGATTGATGGTCGGCCCGCCCACAGTAGCCGCCAAGCCACCGCCGCCTCGAAGCCCCCAACGATTGACGGAGCTAGATGAGATGACGGAGGCTATGCAGGTGCAGCGAGGTCACGCTGGACAGTGAAGCTACCCGGGATGCGCCCCGTCCTGGTGGGCGCCACGAGCTGCTTGGCTCCCCATGGACGATGGGCAGAATGAGCAGGTGATGAGCCATCAATTGCCGAAGCTGGGGAGCCACAACGAGGTGGGATCGCGTCTGGATTGGGAGGGGCCAAGAAACAGAAGCGCAGACCTGATCGAGCCGTTCGCAGCGCTAACAAGTACACCGTGTGTACTTGTGGAGGGGAGAGAGTGAATGCTACTCAGCGCTCTCTCTCTCTCTCTATACCTCACCCACATTCTTGTCTCGTCGTCATCGGAGCGAGATGGTGTGTTGCCGACGACGGCGCCGAGACCCTAGTGCAGTCGCTTTCTGCTCTGATCAACGCCGTGGGCAAATCAGCCGAGGACGCAATGGCCTGACGGAGCATCTGACCAGGGATTCCAAATACATTCGGAAGACGGCCAACCCGTGAAGTCAGTTGCTGTCCTTGTCCTGTCTTGCTTGCCTGGCCAATTTTGCCAGTCTCACTCACTCTCTGTGCCTGTCTCGGCACTGCAAGGTTTCTCCATCAGTCTGCTGCTGCAAAAGACAACAGCAACAACAACAAAACAAAATCAAATTAAACGACCAGAAGCCCATCCAGACTCCCAGCTCACTGTAAAGTCACTGTGTGCGTGTGGTGGGGATTCTATATAGCTCCGTCTGACTGCATCCCGCAAACGTTGGGAGCAAGTGAGTTACGTGCAGGGCAGCTCCAATTTACGTATTCATCATGCCCCACAAGGCTTGGTCAATCGATGTCTGTAACCTGTAAGTGACTTGTAGACTACTTACCAACCTGGCCCGAGACAGCATGATTTGCCAACTCGAGTAATCTATACAACAGCAGCAGCCACAGCCGCAGGGCGAAGCAGTCCATTACTTGACTAGGTACGTGGAAGCCATTCGTAACGAGTTAGCGGCCCATGCTAACTCGGACAGTTTGTTGCCTTGCGAGGCTTGCAGGGCCATTTGATCTGACCATCCAGTACTGTAAGCAGGTAGACACAGCTTCCACCAGGGAGCTTGGCCGTGTCTTGGTCGACGTCACGTTGGCCAACAGACTCTGGGGAAGACTGCAGTGGTGCTTGTACTTGACTTTCCTGACTGGCCAGGTACTTTTGGTTATTCTCTGCCTGCTAGGCAGTTGCTGTGAGGTGTGGCAGAGGGATCAAGGTATTAAAAGACGTCGTCACCCCTTGTCTGATCTGTCGTCCGTAGCATTCCATCTAGTCGCAACCACCTCCTACTCACTGCCCGTGTTTCCATATCCTCAGTCTCCTTTCAAGTTACTCGCCCAGTGCTCCTTGGCCTTTTGATATAGTACCTACCTTGCCTAGGTCTCCGAGTAGCAGCCAGATACAATAGCAGCCATGGCCACCCTCAACGGCGACAGCTCCTCCAAGGCGCCCACGGCGGCCGAGCCCGGCACCGGGGGCTTCCAGGTGCAGCACAAGATGGCGGTCCAGCCGCCCAAGAAGGAGGATCTCCAGCGCAGCTACGCCACCGTCGTCGAGCAGGATGCCAACCCCAAGGGCTGGTACGGCACCATGGTCAACGGCCTCGGCACCCTCATCGGCACCCTCGGCGCCATCCCCTGCTGCATCATCTGCCCGAATCCCTTCAAGCACGTCAACCAGGGCAACGTCGGCCTCGTCACAAAGTTTGGCAAGTTCTACAAGGCCGTCGACCCGGGCCTCGTCAACATCAACCCCCTCAGCGAGCACCTCATCCAGATCGACGTCAAGATCCAGATTGTCGAAGTCCCCGAGCAGACGTGCATGACAAAGGACAATGTCACGCTCCGCCTCACCTCCGTCATCTACTACCACATCGTCGCCCCCCACAAGGCCGCCTTTGGCATCAGCAACGTCAAGCAGGCCCTCATGGAGCGCACTCAGACCACCCTGCGCCACGTCGTCGGCGCCCGCGTCCTCCAGGATGTAATTGAGCGCCGCGAGGAGATTGCCCAGTCCATTGGCGAGATCATCGAGGACGTCGCCGCTGGATGGGGTGTCCAGGTCGAGAGCATGCTCATCAAGGACATCATCTTTAGCCAGGAGCTGCAAGAGTCCCTCTCCATGGCTGCTCAGAGCAAGCGTATTGGCGAGAGCAAGATTATCGCCGCCAAGGCAGAGGTGACTATACACCCCAACTCCCCCCATTCAACTCGACTTGCAAGACTAACAGAATTCACCTCCCGCAGGTCGAATCCGCAAAGCTCATGCGCAAGGCCGCCGACATCCTCAGCTCCGCCCCGGCCATGCAGATCCGCTACCTCGAGGCCATGCAAGCCATGGCCAAGTCGGCCAACAGCAAGGTCATCTTCCTGCCCGGCGCCCAGCAGACCATCAGCAACAACTCCCTCAACGCCGCCATGAAAGCCACCCACAACGAGCTCGGCGAGACCAGCGCCTCCGGCGAGGCTTTCGAGGATTTTGGAGGTCAGGACCCGAGTTTGAGCTTCCAGCAGGCCATCAACGCTCGCATCGTGGAGAACATCTAGAGCTCTCCCACCGCGTGACGTCTGCCAACGGACCCATGTTGGGCTAACTCTTGGGACTTTTTCCCTTTGCTGGGAATAGGCTGGTCTACTTGATTTCGAAAGCAGTTTCCCTGCTCACCGTCGTTGTCAATCGCGCCATCCTTTGGGTAGCCCCCCCCCGCCTGCGATGCTCAGACGACTAATGCTTCGGTGCGGCCCTCCTCCACTCTTGCGCCTCTCCCTTTTGCTCTCTTCTCATCCAAATATACCCCTTATTCCGTAAGCCGGGCACTGCTTATGCGTATCAAGGCTTGGGTGGCATGCAAACTATGTCTGGTGGTGGTGGTGGTCTTCTTCTTCTTCTTCTTCTTCTTCTTACGTGTGTGGTTTCTTGTTCGTTGGTTTCTGGAACGACCGATTTGGATGAGGGCGATACCCTGCAAGCTCAATGTGGGCAATGATGATGGGGACTGCATTTCTGTATGGATCACGCTTGGAGGATACCCTTGACCTTTGCTTGATAGATGTAATCTGATTGTACCATTTCCAACCTCTGCTTCCCTTCCTCCAAGGTTCTTGTTCCTCACGCATGTTTCCCCCCCAAGTAAGCCACATTGAAAACTCATGACGTAGAGCTCATGAGATCGACTCTGACATTTCGACGTAATCACCTTTACTTCACCAGCTAGCATTCAATCACATGTACACACCCACACACAGGAACCACCGCGGTGTCAAAAGATAACTTGTTGATGAAACACTAAAACGACCATCCACGCCAATGTGCCCTCCACCCAAACGCCAGCCAGCCAGAAAAAGAGGCTCGCAATAGTTTTTTTAAAGCCAGAAGCTGCCATGCCAAAGTCTGTCAGGTATCATATATCTACACGTCGGGAACGAATCCAACCCCATCGTCTTCAGACAAGAGTGTAAAAAGAATCCTGGAGGGCGCGGTTCCGCGGCAAGTGTCTAGACGACGTTTCTTTTCCAAAATCACAGCAAAGGAAAAGAGAACGAGACAGGGAGGAGAGAGGAAGCAGGGAAGAGGAGGAGCCGAGCCCGGCCTCGCTTAGGCGTCCGAGTGGCGCTTCTTCTTCTTCTGCTTCTTCTCCTTCTTGGCTTCCGTCTCCTCCTCAGACTCGTCGTGCTTGCGCTTCTTCTTCTTGTCGCTCTCAGGGGCAACCTCGGCCTTGGACTTGGAGGGAGTGTTGTTCTCCTCAGCCTTGCGCAGCTTCTTCAGCTCCTTCTTGCTGACGACGCTAGGGGTTCCGTCCTCGTTGAGCTTGACGTCACCACGCTCGTACTTTCGCTTGAACTTCTTGACTGAGATGCCAGCGGCCTCGGCCATGCGCTCGTAGTCGGCCTCGCTGAGCTTCTTGGACTTGGCAGGGGTGGCAACAGCATCGGAATCGCTGTCCTCCTCCTGGGCATCCTCCATCTCCTCGTCCTCGACCTCCTCGATGAGCTTCTTGGACTTCTTGCTCTTCTTGGCCGAGGCAGTGCCGTTAGCCTCCTCATCAACACCATCAGCATCGGCGTTGTATCGGCGGGTCTCCTTGAGAGTGAACTGGCCAGCACCAACGACCTCACCAGAGGGGGTGACATTGGATCCCTTGGGGAGCAGGGGCTTGCCCTCAAGCTTGCGGAGGTGGTTCTCCAGCTTGATACGGCTGCTGAGGCCGAGAATGGCACGCTGCTCGTCATCCTCATCGTCATCAATCTCTCCCAGGGCATCCACGCGAAGTCCAAGGGCGGTCTTGGCGGACAGCATACGGGCAATCTTTCCCTTGTTGCGGCCAGTGGCCTGACCAATGAGGGAAGAGTGGTAGATGAGACCGTACTTGGGCGTATCGTGCTTGGTCTTGAGAGCACGGAACAGAGCCTTCTCGGCACCGAGGATCTGAATGGTGGAACCGGGAGCCTTGGCAAGGTTGATGAGGGAACCGGCGTGGGCGACGAGGCGGGCGCCAACCAGGTAGCCGAGGAGAGCCGTCAGGTTGGGGGCAATGGCGCGCATACGGCTCTCCAGGTAAGAGGACAGCTGAGCACGGTAGTTGGTGTAGACAATGACCTGGTCAGCCAGGAGCTTGATGTTGTCCAGATCCTCGTCGGTGATCTCGGTACCCATGCTGATCTCAGCAGCAGCCTTGACGGCAGCCTCAATCTCCTCAGGCAGGATCTCGGAGAGATCACTGTCGGCAATGTTGGTGCGCATGCCGACGGTCAGGACAACGCGGGCGTAGGCAAGGTTGTCGTTGAGGATCTTGGCCATCTCGGGAAAGTGCCAGCCATACCACTCCTTGGTTCGCATAGCGTACACGTTGAGCTCCTTGTCCATGTCGTCCAGAAGCTTGACGGCCTGGATGATCATTGAGTCGACCTTGTCGGCAGAGAACTTGAGCTTATGGCGCGACATGGAGTGGGACAGGCCCAGGGCCATGCGGTCGACGTTCTCCTCCAGAAGACCGGGGATGAGCGACGAAAGATTGCCACGAATGCCACGGAACAGATCCATGGTAGTGGAGCCCGACACGGGAGAGAGGTTGAGCTGGGACAGGTTGGAGATGGCTGTGCCCAGCTTCATGTCGGCGACGGCGATCGAGGCCTTCTTCTCGGACTTGAGGTCCTCAAGGAGCGACGTGAGCAATTCGGGGACCTTTCCCTCCTTGAGCGAAGCAGCCTCCTCGAGGGCCATCGCGGCGCTGTCGAACTTGACGAACTTCTTCAGCTTGAGCCTGGACGCGTGGGAAAAGAACGCGTTAGTGGAGTGCTCCTCGTTACGGATGAAGGGCTCGGGACTGTTTCTTACATCTCGACGACCTTTTCAGGGCGTCCCAGCTCGGCGGCGAGGTCCTCGTTCTTCAGCATCTTCTTGTCGGTAGCCTTGAACAGGCCATAGCTGTGAGATTGTTAGCCAAGAGCGAACTCATCCAAAGTCGGGACTCCATCTGTCTCCGATTGACCATGATGTCCATGTCCAGTCGCTGGCAGAAGCAGCGTCTTCTCTGCCTCTGCCTTCCCTCCTTGCTGCCTTCCTGCCTGGGCAATTGAGAATTGAGAATCGCACTTACCCTGCCGGCGTTTCGGCGAGCACAAAGAGCGACATGGTGACTTCGGCAGCTCTAGACCAAAGTTCTCGCACGTGTTGATTGGGGTGATTCCTTCCTCGCGAGGCACAATTCCTTCCGGTGCGCTGCCAAACGAAAGTTGCGAGGTGGGCTTGCGATGGAAATTTTTCAAGTTCGAAGCTCAGAAAGTATCCACCCGATTTTTTTTGGCTTCGGTGCTGGCCACACAAGTGGGTGGATTTGGGACTTGCATCGGCGTCCGGCTCTTTAGTATTTCCGAAGCTAACTGTAGGAACAGTACCTTTTTGATCCTTGCTGCTGGGGCCGGCGTGGCTGGCGGATGCATCCGGTACGTACCCTTCACGTGATGGTTTCGTCAACGTCGAGCTTGGATGTGGCTAACGCAGCGCGCCAGGCGTCGACATTTGGCGGAACAGCTACCTTGACCTTCTACTGTACATCGACTTGTCGCCATCCAAACTCAGCATTTGGATTCTCTCAGACCATCACGCGCCTACGAACCAGTGAAGTTGATACACCGGCAAGATGGAGGGCCTTCTTTACAACGTCAACAATGGGTATGTCCTCCGACTCTACGACGCATGGGGGCTGGGACTAACCGCCAGAGCAGCTACGTCGAGGGCATTGTGCGAGGTTATCGCAATGGCCTACTCACCAGCGCTGCTTACAGCAACCTGACCCAGTGCGAGACGATCGATGGTGTGCCTACCTCCAGGAGCTTCAGCAATCCCCGTTTCCCGACTAATACGTGCCCTTACAGATCTCAAGCTCCAGCTTGGCCCGGCCTACGGCGACTTCCTTGCATCCCTCCCGCCCAATCCATCTACCTCGAGCCTTGCGGCTAGGACGACCGAGAAGCTCATCTCAGAGTTCCGATATCTCCGTGCCAATGCCGTCGGGTCCCTAGCTACCTTTATGGACTACCTGACGTACGGATACATGATTGACAATGTCGCGCTGCTGATTACGGGTACTCTGCACGAGCGAGACACCCGCGAACTGTTGGAGCGATGCCACCCTCTGGGCTGGTTCGAGACGATGCCCGTCCTCTGCGTCGCTACCAACATCGAAGAGCTCTACAACAGTGTGCTTATCGAAACCCCGCTTGCGCCCTACTTCAAGGGTAGTCTGAGCCACCAGGACCTCGACGAGCTCAACATTGAGATTGTCCGAAACACATTATACAAGAACTATCTCGAGGACTTCCACAACTTTGTCAACACGCATCCCGAGATGGCCGGTACTCCCACCGCCGAGGTCATGTCCGAGATGCTCGAGTTTGAGGCTGATCGACGAGCAATCAACATCACCCTCAACTCATTTGGCACCGAGCTGTCCAAGGCTGATCGCAAGAAGCTGTACCCCAACTTTGGCAAGCTGTATCCCGAGGGCACTCTGATGCTTTCCCGAGCCGATGATCCTGAGGGCGTCCGCCTGGCTGTCGACGGTGTCCACGACTTCAAGACCTTCTTCGATGCCGTCTCAATGGGTGGTGGCCCCTCTGGCCCTGGCAACATGGGCGGCGGCTCCTCGGACGGAAAGACCTTGGAAGACATGTTCTACCAGAAGGAGATGGAGATCTCAAAGAGCGCCTTCACCAGACAATTCAGTCACGCTATCGTGTACTCGTGGGTCAAGCTGCGAGAACAGGTATGTCATACCCCTACTCCACTTTTGGTCCTTTGACCCGCTGACAATGGATAACTAGGAAATCCGCAACATCACCTGGATCGCCGAGTGCATAGCGCAGAACCAGAAGGAGCGCATCGGCAACTACATCAGCGTCTTCTGATTTCAATCCCGGCCTCACAGTTTCTTTGTTAGCATGTTCTTTTGTAGTATAAGCAATTTCTGAGGACCCAGCTTGTTAATGGCATGGAAAGATGTTATGGTCAAACTTGGCGTAAAGGGAGGAGAGATGGTAGAAGGACGAAGCGCGAGGCGGCAGAAATCCAGGGAACCCTTGGTCATTATTTTTTGTCTGGTGGTGGCTTCATATTGTACATAGAGGAACAAGTATTCTACAGTCTCATAAACTACAGCTCGATCTGACCCTTCCACATGGCCGGCGTGAGACCAAGCGTCTTGACCATGTAGGTCCACCGCTCGCTGCCCCTCTCCTTGCGCTCCATGTACTTGAGCAGCTTCTGTCTCTTGTGCAGCATGAGCCGCAGATTGCGCTTGTTGTGCTTATCCTTGTAACCGCGGTTGACCTGGAGGGCCTCGGCAAGGTTGCGGATCTTGGCCGTGAGGATGGCGATCTGGACCTCGGAGCTGCCAGTGTCCGGGCCGGCGCGAGGTGGCAGAGGTTCGGTGTTTGCGTTGATGGATGCGGGCTTGGGGGTGAGGAAGTTGTCCGTGGACTGGCGGCCAAACTTGTGCACAATGCGGCGGACATTGGCGCGGAGGCGGTCGCGGGCGCTGCCATTCTCCATGGCCGTGATGCGCCGCAGGGCCTCGGCGGCCTTGCGGTGGCCCTCCTCGTGCTTGCGGATCATGTCCTTCTCGGAGCCAGGCTCCATCTGCGACTCGAAAATGCCGACCTGGGGCGTGGTCAGGGCCTTGCCGTGCTCAATGGCGTTCTCGAGCTCGTCCTTTGTGATGAGGTGGTTTCGTATCCCGCGCGCCGTGGGCAGCCTCATGGGCTCCTCGACGACGTTGCCCTCGGCGTCCGTCGTCGTCTTGATGAGCCGCTTCGACTGCTCCTGCTGGCCGGCCGAGGCGAGCGACTCGACAAAGGGCGTGATGCGGCCCCAGACCGGATCGCCGTCGGCCTCGGAGCGCTGCTTGTCGAGCTCCTGGCGGCGCTGCACGTTGGCGGCCTTGCGCTGCTGGGCCTGCGCCCATCGGTACGGGTCCTGCTTGGCCTTGCGCTTCTTCTCGCGCTGGGAGAGGTTCGCCGTCTGGGTGAGGGGGAGGAAGCTGGGTGTCGTCGACTTGGTGGCTGCTGGCCTAAGGCAGACTGCTTCGAGAGTCAGTTGACTGGGTTGTCACCCCCACGGGAGGGGGAAGAGATGGAGACTCGGAGGACGTACGGTTTAGTGAGGCCAAGCGCGGCAGCGCCTGTAATCTGGGAGGCATGATGGCAGCATCAATCGGCTGCTGGGTTGACGTGGAGCAGACTGACGAGGTCAAACGTGACGGCCGATGCTCTCAAAATTTCCCATACTGCCCCATGCGATGTTCCCGCTCGTCGGAGAAAGCCGTCTAGCCTATTGAGGAGCTAGCGTATCAGTCACGTGAAGTGACCTTGGTCGCCCCATCTAGAATGAGCTAGTCCTTGTTAGCACTAGTGCCCTCAGGGCTCTAGCACCACCCACACAATTGGAAATTCAAGCGGTTTTCCCTCGCGAACTTTTTGCGACCTCTTGCCTTGACCATCGCGAACGCAGCCTTTTCTTCCCTCTCCTGTCCCCCCCCCACGTCTCCTTCTCCTCAACCCCCAGGAAGAACAACAAGACCGACAAGATGGCTCCCGCTCAGCTCCCCTCTATCTTCAACGCCACCAGCCAGGACATTGAGATGCTCCTGGCTGCGCAGGCTCACCTCGGCAGCAAGAACTTGCAGGTCCACATGGAGAACTACCTGTGGAAGACCCGTGCCGACGGTGTCAACGTTATCAACGTTGGCAAGACCTGGTACGTACGAGCAGTTATGCGCGCGTGGTGATTTCTGTGATTTTTTTGCGAGAGCGAATTGGGAGGATTCACCAAGACATGAAGAGACGGAAAGATGTGGCAGCCAAGAGAGGAAGCGCTTGGAGGAAGATTTGTGGGCGACGCGACAACACCAGAAGGAGGCAGATTGGAAGACGAGTCCAACAAGCACAGCAAGCATCGTTGCTAACTCAGCCTTTTCTTTTCGTCTTATAGGGAGAAGATTGTCCTGGCTGCCCGCATCATCGCCGCCATCGACAACCCGGCCGACGTCTGTGTCATCTCTGCCCGTCCCTACGGTCAGCGCGCCGTCCTCAAGTTCGCCGCCCACACCGGCGCCTCTCCCATTGCCGGCCGCTTCACCCCCGGTAGCTTCACCAACTACATCACCCGCTCTTTCAAGGAGCCCCGTCTGATCGTCGTCACCGACCCCCGCACCGACGCCCAGGCCATCAAGGAGGCCAGCTACGTCAACATCCCCGTCATTGCCCTCTGCGACACCGACTCCCCCACCGAGTACGTCGACGTTGCCATCCCTACCAACAACAAGGGTCGCCACTCCATCGGCTGCATCTGGTGGATGCTCGCCCGTGAGGTCCTCCGCCTCCGCGGCACCATCTACAACCGCGAGACCCCCTGGGACGTCATGGTTGATCTGTACTTCTGTATGTCTCCCCCCCTTTCCTCCGACATCGTCCACGTGAAGCGACGAGCATATCCCAAACTAACAACCCCCCCCCCCCTAATAGACCGCGACCCCGAGGCCGAGGCTGAGGACAAGGTCGAGGAGGAGAAGCTCCCCGGCGTTGAGGAGGAGGGCCCCGCCGCCATCGAGTCCGGCTACCCCGCCGCCGCTGGTGGTGACTGGGACACCCCCGCTGCCGCCGCCGGCTTCGCTGGTGCCACCGGCGCCACCGGTGCTCCCGGCTGGGACGGTGCTGCCGGCGAGGAGTGGGGCGCTGCTGCTCCTACTGCCGAGTGGGGTGCCGCCGCCGAGCCCGCCGCCAAGGAGTCTCAGTGGTAGGGCACTGATGCCCAGGCTGGCGACGCCCAGGTCGAGCCCCAGTGGTAGTGGACACAAAGAAAACATCAGGACACCCTCCCAAAAAAGTTCAATCGAGATCCCCTTTTTCTGGTTCAACTTGGTCCGTTCTAGGACGGCGCTCTCCAACGCCGGCCTTTCTTTGCTGATGTATGCTGCGAACATGGGTTCAACTTGGCAGCACTAATGAGGGAAAGATACTCTTGTCCCCCCCCTTGATCTCCTGTGGTTGCTTCCTTCTCTCTTTTCTTTATTCTTTCGTTTTTCTTTCATCTTTGTTCCCTTACACGTCTCGTTTTCACCGACGATGTCGCTTCTCCCACGAACATCTGGGAAAGGGGAGCTGACTTGGGGAATCGGATCGTTATGGAGGCATACCATGTACAGGAGGAGGGGTCGGGGGAAGAGGGAAAGCCCTGTGCAGCCAAGGGGGGTGGACTTAACCGTTATCCCGCCCTTGTTTTTGGGATCTGATGCGAGAAGCCGCGCGTGTCGTCTCTGGTAAAAAGAAAAACATGAAATGGTTGTTCCACTATACGAGTTCCCGTCGTAGCCTAACATGTGTCAGATGAGGAGGCCATGATCCACGTAGTAGCCTTGACAAGTCGTAGTACTGGCTGTTGTAGTCCTTGATTCTGGGAGCATCACCAAAGTGAGAGGTGACGTAAGCCAAAAAATAGTTGGGAAGTAAAAGAAAAACAATTTGCAATTGTGGTATCAATAGAGACTTACGTCTCTGGCTCCTAGTCCCGCCTATGTCTAACGACCCCTGTTTCCATCCTTTCACCAGCCGATCAAAGAAGGATGCTCCAATATCCCGCCACTTGCTCCAAAATCCAAAGCCTTGGATACCTTTTAAATGAAGAAGCAAAGCCAGGAAAGAAAACGACTCTAGGGAGACACGAGGTATCAGTACACAAAGGAAAAAAAAAAGGCCCAAACCCAACTCCCCGCTTGTCCCAAACAGATTATGTGCGATCTATTGTCGACTGAGTAGAGCCACTGGCTTCAATGCTGGTGTTTATGCATTGCTGCAGCAGTGGTGTATGTTGTGATGGGCAGTATGCCGCCCATTGTGCAGAGTGTGTGTAGCGTTCCTGGGATAGAAACACGAGTAGGATGTCTGTACGAGACGAATCTCGGTGGCTGACAATACAACGTCGCTCGCTGAGAATGCGGTAGGCACTGGTATTGAGACTGTACTTGAAAACCAAAGGAACAGAGCATCAGAGAGTGAACGCAGTAGTTCAATCGCCAACTACCTCAGCCTTTCAGAGAGTCGGCGGATCTCTTCATCACTGAGCGCGCTCATCCAGAGACATCGCTCTGTGATGCCCTCGATGGGCTGAAACTTGTATCTCGTGCTCGCCTCTAGGAGTCGCAGAAGTGTCTTAACCACGGTGGCAGCGATACGGCAACGCTCAAAGTTGACAAGGGGGGGCGTGTCGGGGCAGCCGGCGATTTCAGATGGCCTCTGAGCATTGTAGAGCAAGTCGTGCGTGTAGATGCCCACGAACGGGATGCAGCCTGCGTCGGAACCAATCTCCATCTCTGCTCGCAGGTTGTAAAAATTGCGCGTCGGGGTCACGAGGTTTTCCAGATCCCGCAACGTCTTGAGATCGGTCTGTGGTACCATCTCCCATGTCTTGGCCAGACGTGCCACTTCGTTACTGGAGAGAGCAATGGTGAGCTGCGCCGAGGTCGCGAAGTTGCGATAGCGCCGGCAATGCGTTGCGATGTGGATGAACTTGGTGATGCATCGCACCCGCTCCTCAGCTAGCTGTGTGAGAACGATTTCGGAAATGGCCCACTTGACCATGAGGTTGAAGCGTGCAACCACTACCTCAACTCCGTGGGCATCCGAGTTACGTAGAAACTCAACCCATGACCGGGAATCACTGCCCGTGGCGTTCTTCCAGTTCATATCAATCAGCTCCTTCCAGTCAATCTCATTGAGGGCATCCTTTTCAATCAGAGTGAATTGTTGTGCTAGAATTTCCGAGTCAAAGGCAAGGATGAATGGCAGATGCACCATGTACCGGTCGGCATCACTGTGCACAAGTCGAGGAGCAGTCTGGCGAAGCACGTCGGTAGTTCCGGAGCGGTCAGAAGCAGTCCGCGAGTGCATGGCGGCGGCTGTTGGGGTCAAATCGGGTGTCGGAGGAAGCGGCCTCGACGGCCAGATCTGGTTCTCCTCGAGTTGAGGCACCTTGATCGTGTTCGGAGGGGTCATTTCCAGTGCTTGAACTAGAGTTATGGGAGGTGAAGGCGGGTTTCTCCTGGGCGGTGGGCTGGTCGAGCCTAGAGGATGAACCGGCAACTCGGTAGCAACCGGAGTACGCTCATCATCCTCGTCATCGTCGTCGTCATAATCGAACCGGTTTTGGCGAATCGACAGCTCCGATGAGAGATCACTTGCATCGTCCAGAAAAGACTCATCTTCGGGTACCTTGGGAGAAGGCCCCCTTGGTCTGATGCCCTCGATGCTGCCAAAGTCAAAGGAAAGTGGTCGGTGATCGGCGTGGGTGGACGTGCGCGGTCTCTTAGCTTCTTCCCATGGGGTCGCTTCATCGTCTGACCCCTGGAGGATTGACCTATCCGTCCACGCCAGTGATGAAGGTTCAGGTTCAGGCTGGCCGTCCTCAGTACCATCCCGTTCCAGGATGGGGACAGATGAATACGACTCCTGGGAGATGCCGGTGAGGAACGATTTGACTTCTACCCGCGGTCGCGCTGTTAGGTGTCCAGCGTGCCCTGGGGTATTCTTGTTCTCACCGAACTGTGGTTCGAGGAAAAAGGCGTCATCCATGGACTGTTGGCGATGCGTTGATTCGTCTTCGACCACGTCCGGCTCACCAATGGCCATGCCGATATGGCTCGGATCGGCCGGCTGATGTCGGCTCAGGGCCTCCGCGGTTCTTGGATCTATCGAGAGACGGAATGGCTTCCTTTCGTATTTGCCCTCGAGTTTCAGCAGCGTCGACTCAATACCTCCGTCATCGTCTTCTTCGTCCGGAATTTGAGCCAACTTTTGCGCCTCCACCTCAAACGATGGCCGCATAATTGGCTTGGATGAGTGGGTGCTAAACAAGGAGAGATCTCGCTTTAGCGGCCTTTCCGCCAGCTGGCCCAGAGAGAATACCTCCCCACGCTGGTGTCCATGGGCAAAGGAATCGATTCGAGGATTGTGCCTGAATGAACTGCGGACTGATTCCGAGTACGTAGTCAACGAGCCGACGGAGCGTGATCTTCTCAAGGCCACAGGGTCTAACTCGCCAACGTTTGTTGCAGCTCTAAGGTCTCCACCGGGCCGCCTGCGTAGGATCCGAAGGGGTTGGATCTCGGGGAGATCAGGTTGCTGTTGATCCTCCTCCAAGACAGATGCCACAGAATACGTTGTCGTGGCGTCGAAACTTCGAACCGTCGAAGCAGGACCGCCAATGCTTCCGAATGAGTTGTGGCGGCGTCGCAGCAGCGCGTTGACAGACTGGTGAGATCGGGTTGAGTTGGCACGGCGGTGGTTCTGGTAAGCCACGGGTGGGTAGTGACGAATACTTTGCTGCGTGGTGGCTGAAGAGTTGCGAGCTCCATCTCCACATGGTCGCGTATTGTGAAGAGAACCTTGGTTTTCTAGGTCAATGGAGCTGGGTAGTGGCTCATCCGAGAAGGACGGACTGGTGACGTGCTGATTCAGGAGGTAGGAAGAGCGCCGAGGCACTCCGCTGCTGTCGGTTGTTTGCGTTGGCGGCGTCGTGGGAGGTGTCGGATCACCTCCATGTGGCCTGAGAGCATCAGCAAAGGCCTCGAGTGAGTCGTGGCCGCTCGCGGGGGTGTGGTGTGGTGCTGGTGACTCGAAGGGAGCTGTGTCATCCACAATGACGATTGATTTGCTACCATTTGTCATGGCCATGCCACTTTCTCTCCCCGGCGCGTTGTTGTCCTGGAAAGCAGTTGAATCTAGATGGGCTGCCGAGTATTCAATGTCCCCGGGAAGTGAGACTAGAGGACCATCTAGGCGCTTGGGCACTTCCTGTTTCCCTGCTTCTGCAGCGGCGTCATCCCTCAGTGCCTTTCTGAAGTCCTCTGCTGACTCGGCCCCGAGTAAGTCTATCCTGACTGGAGGTCGTGTGCCGCTAGGCTTTGGCCGGTTCTGTGGTACAACGGGACTCACGGGGAGTCGGTTTGTTGTTGCACCGCGCTGGCTAACGGGAGCAACATTGGGATAGTTGCCAGGGGTGGGCGATCCCTGTCCTCTGGTGCTGAGTGCTCGGCGTACAGTTCCGAGTAGTTTCTTCATGGCGTGACCCGACATGGCACCAGGAGGCGTCTTGTCCTTGACCACGGACACGGATTGGTCTTGCATGGGGTATAGCGTTGTTGTCTGTCGCTGCGCATCACCGAGAACGTCCTGCGGGTCGACATCGACAAAGGGCTGACCAGGCGGCAAAAGGTTGCCCCTCACAAGACTTCCAGCGTAAGGCACCGTCGTCAGGAACTCGTGGTCCTTGAAAGCTACCTTATCAGGGCTGTGGTTCCGCAACGAGTCGGTCATGCTGTTGTTGCGCTTGTGGGCGTGAGTTGGCCGCACGCGCTTGCCCACCAGAGTACGGGGAGTCGTCGCCACAGCTCCGCTCTGGTTGTAAATGGAGCTCGTGGACACGGGATGAGCAGCCAGTGGGTGAGTTGTACTTGGGTGTGCTGCTCGAAAGGTCTTTGGGAAAGAGCAGGACACAATATCCATGCTTGTCGTGCTTGATGGGGACAATGACTTCTTCTCGGCATTGTTGGCAACGTCGTTGATCTGGTTCTCGGGAGTGCTGGGGCGGTCGTTGAGGACGACGGAGTCGGTAACGTGTCCTGCACGCGATATGTCGGCGACGAAGCTCGTTCGTCCATCTGCGCCTCGCGAAATTGCTACTGGACTCTCCAACCGAGGTGGATTGGCGTCGTCTCTGTCCCAGAATGTCGGATTCAAACCAGGGTCCCTGTGGCCAGCTATCCCACCTGGTGCTATGGGCGCATCTACAGTGAGCGAGTCGTCGAATTCGGACCCATCCCAGTAGTGGGCGCAGACTCGCCGCCAGCACTTTTTGAGTTCTCCTAGGATCTTGGAATGCACCTTTCTTGACCGGGTGTCTTGCGACAACTCATCGACAAAGTCATTGAGAAGCTCGCAAAACGTGCTGCGGAGCTCGTAGTCAACGACAAAGTCGTCCATGAAATAGTTCAATATCCAATGCCGCAGAGCAACGAATGTTCGGACGCGCACCACCATTCCCGTCTCATCGCTTCGATCCAAGGCCCACCGCAATCGAGCCACCAGCATTCGGAGCAGATCGGACGGCTCCAGAAAGGCGCGAAAGGTCAGGAAGAAGTCTGATATCAATTCGTAGTCGAGAAAGCTGGGAGAGGTGATTTCCGCAACGAGACGAGGGGGCGTGGCTGCGGTAACGGCGCTGGTCGTCGGGGAGTATCGAACGAGGGCACGGTCGTCACATGCAGGCCTAAAGGTCAAGTCGTCGAACATGGCGGGTTCGATCTTGAGGTTCAACATGGTGACGGGGTTGACCTGACGGGGTGTTCGGGGTGAGGACAGGCCCTGGGGGATAATGGAGGCGGATCGAGAGAATGGCAAGGTAGGGACGGCCAGTGTGCTGGGACGCCTCGAACCCAGGTTAGGGTGGGAGCTGTTGAGTTCGCCCTGTGGTCTATTCAAGAGGGAAGCAGTGCTGTATCTGACATCTTCCGTAGGAGCATAGGACGAGCCGCGAAAGATGGGGGTGCCGCGGATAGAGAATTGGGGGGTCCCCAAACGCCATGAGGGAATCGTGATGTCGAGGTGGGGAGATATGTTTTGGTCAATATCCTCCATCGTGCGAGGCCTCGGCTCATCGCCGGGCTTGGAGATGACGATTTTGAAAGCGCCCGAGTCCGTCTCCATGGCAGGACTGGGTTCGTGCATAGTGCTGTCGGAAAGGGCGCGTCGATGCTTGACAGGACGGTCTGTGCTTCTCAAGTCGGAAAAGTAGGGCTGAGGGCCAGAGAAGGGAAAGCAGGCCTCGCTCGGGGTCCATTGGCTGGGATCGAGTTCGCTGATCTGGTCCTCGACAGCCTTGGGGTTACCAAGGGCATCTAGATCCGAAGTGGTCGGAGGCGTGGCAGGGAAGACGAAGGCGGGTTGAGGGCATCGCTGGTTGGCTGGACGAACGGTTGGTCTGTTGTGAAGGGGAATCAGCGTGAAATGTCACAGGGGCCGCATTGAGAACAGCATCGGCATTGAAGTTGGCATTGACGAGGGGCCGAGGAGGTGGAGACGGAAGCAAGAGAGTGCAAGTGTACCGCGTAGCGAAGCCAAGATCAGCGCCTGGCCATGCGGTAGACAGGGACCGACGCTTTGCCAGCAAGTGGCCGAGACAAGGCGATGCCGGCAATGAGAGGCGGAGGTGTGGTAGGACAGAGTGAGAGTGAGAGAGACGGGGTCGAATAGATGGCCAGCCGAGTAGTGGAGAAGCGGTACACTAAAAGACTGGAACACAAGGGAGGGAAAAGAGAGACACAAAATGACATACCTGAGGTAGATGCGTCCGTTGTTGCCGACGTTGGCGACGGCGAATTGTCTTCCCTCACGACCGGCGGACCCACCATCCGGGGTAAGGTCCCATTTGTGAGAGTGCGATTGAGAGTGGGAATGAGAATGAGAGTGAGAGTGGGTGTCGGTGTCGGTGTCAAGCTCCTTGTGGTCCTTGTACTCCTTGTAGCGCACAGTTCCAGTCGCAGGCCCAGAACCAACAAGCCTCGTCTTTACCTGGTGGGATCGGCGCTCCGAGAGAGGGAGCAGCGGTTTGGGGCCGGCTGCCAAGGGGAGAAAACGCGGCGTAACGGTGGTGGGCGCGGTGGCAGTCACGGTGGCTGCTGTTGGTGTTGCTGTTGTCGTCGTCGTCGTCGTCGTCGTCGTTGTCGTCGTGGCCGTGGCCGCTGTAGTTCGGTAAATTCTTGGTGTCTTTGGTGTCTTTGGCGTTCTCTTGGGTGACGGGGTATCCCTTGCAGCCAAAGGGCCGGTCCTGGGCGAACTTCTGCTGGGCCGCGGATCCTTGGTCGGGGGTCGCGTCGAGGCTGCGACGGGCGGAGCGCTGAGACCATTTGGCGGCAGCGGCGGGCCGGCCGCCATGTTGATATCCATGGCCATGGGCTTGCCCGGATCCAGGTCAGGCGAGCAGAGAGCAGGACGAGCTCACGGAGAAGGGAGCTGGGAGATGATGCATTGGTGAGTGGGAGTGAGAGTGAGAGTGAGATGGGAGAGGAAGCGAGTTGTAGAATGGGAGTGTGGGAGGGAATCGGAGCAAGATGCCAAAGAGCAACAACGGGTCGACGTCACCCCTCTAGCTCCAGGAGGAGGAGGACAATAGTACTGTAGACGACAAATTGAGACGGGGCGGCCCCTGGTCTGGCGTTTGCTGCTAGGCCAAGGCAATGGGCGCGTCCCTAATGCGATTTGATTGCTTTTTGGCTAGGCGGGTCCAACCATGACCACGAGAGGGTGCACGGATACTGTTCTGGCATGGAGGCTTGAGGCTGGAGAGGAGCGAAAGCGGAAGCGGAAGAGGAAGAGGAAGAGGGGGGCGAGGAGAAGGAGGAGAAGGAGGAGAAGGAAAAGGGAAGTGAGGAAGACGGGAAAAGGAAGACGGGAGGAAGAGGAGGAAGAGGAGGACGAGGCGAAGCAAGAGTGAGGGAAGGAGAGAGAGAGAGAGAGAGAGAGAGAGAGAGAGAGAGAGAGAGAGAGAGAGAGAGAGAGAGCGCACAACCTACAGAAAGACGCCATAAAGGGGCGGAAGAGGCAAAAGGACTCCCAGTGGTGGCGTATGATTGTCCCGCCGTGCTCGAGTCGCCGCAAATGTTGAGAGAAGGACGGCGTGATGGTGGTGGTAATAGTCGTAGCAGTAATTATTGTTGTTGTTGTTGTCGTCGCAATGACATGGACTACCTTACCTTACCTTACATAGGTACAGTACCAATGACAGGGATGGCAATGGCTGGCAGGCAGGCAGTCAAGTCAGCCAAGTCAGTCCGTCCGTCCGTCCGTCCGTCCGCTGGAGGAAAAGGCAACAGCACAAAGCGACGCAACAATAAGGACAACAATGACAACAACCAAGGGACCTCCATGCACGTCACTGCAGACAGGGAGAGACACAGTACAAATGAAGAAGAAGAAGAAGTAGCAGCGCACCAGCACCAGCACCAGCACCAGGCCAAAAGCGAGATGGAGTGATGCGCCGGGGATCCGTGGGATGCGAGAGATTTGGCTGGCTGAGGTGAAGAGACGAAATTGGTGGGACGCCTCGAACGGGAGAGCAGGGCTAGTGGGGGGGAACTGGGATGTGGGACCTGGCGACCATGTGCTCGGGTACCGACTAGCAGCTGCTCGAGGTGCTAAAGGCTGCCTTTTACGACTTGACTGGCTGGCTGGCTGGCCGGCTGCTCATCTATTGCAGGGGCCAGGGATCCATCCAGCCATCCAGCCATCCATTCATTCATCCATTGATTGCAGCGACCAGCATCCCGGCGGATGTAGCGCCCAAGAACAGGGCCAGCGCCCCGGGGAACAGCCCCGTCCAACACGCTGCTCCGTACATACTGTACATACCTAGGTACCTAAGGTATGCACCTACCTACCTTACCTACCTACCTACCTTACATAGCATGTACACATAATGCATGTATGTACTTTACATTGACCTTGGGTGGCACATGGCGCCTTCAGGCTCGCAGGCTCTCGACCCAGGGGGGGATCCGCCCCTCAGTTGTCCCCCGATTGGTTTCCCGTCTGGCGGTGGGCAGTTGGCCAGCGGCGGGCAATTGGTGGGTGATGAGCAATGATGGGCGTTGATGGGCGTTGATGGGCGGCCACGGCCATGTCTAGCAGGATGGAGTCTCCAACCCAGAGTACCGTACGGGATCCATATCGTGCTGCTCCCGGCTTCTAGAACAGAGGGAAAGGGGGGAAGGGGAAGAGGAGGGGGGGAGCAAACCACGTCAACCAAGGAGACGAATCCAAAGGAGAATAGCAGGCAAAACTGGCGCCGCCAGAGTTTTCACTTCCGCCCAACGACCTACTGCATCTAGCATCTAAGCCGCCGTCTCCCCAGCGCCTGCCCAAGTACACCATACTATAGTCTGCCTAGGTTGCCTAGTACTAGCCGTGACTGTGTGGCTTCCCAGCCACGGCGAAGACGGCTCCAGCCTCCAGGCACCCAAGCATCCTTCTTCACCGTACCGCCTGGTTTTTGAGTTGCGACCCGGCTTGGCGGGGACCGTTGCGGAAGCATAAATCAAGCTTCCCCCTTGACCCGAATCTGGAATGGGACCAAGCCCGCGGAAGCTTGAAAAGAAGAGCATGCGAGACGAGCGGACGAGGGTAGAAGAGAGACCAAGAGAGACCAAGAGAGACCAAGAGACGGCCCGTTTAGAAGGAAGAACGGCTCAAGACGGCCACCGAGGCCGTCGACTCCCAGGTCAGTCCAATGCAGCGCAACGCTGCGGGTTCTAGTGCATGCAGGCTTGACTCTCGACTCTTGCTTGCTCCCCTACGCTCGGGATCCGTGATTGGTGGCGGCTTGGACCTGGTGGCACTCTTGGTTCTGCCGTCTTGTCACATGTGGCACATGGATGCTAGACGCCGGATGCTCCATCATGGATCATGGGCTGTGTGTATCCTATAACCGCTCCCGCATGACGGCATCCCATCGTCCCATTCCACATGGTTCCCGGCAAGCATCGCCATCGCCATCGCCATCGCCTTGGCTCCATACGCTTGCCACGGGCACCGTGCCGATTGCCGCCATGTACAGTTAAAACCCCCCCACCGCGACGAGTCAGCCAGTTGGCGAGTCAAGATCAAGACTCAAGGCTCAAGGCTCAAGGCTCAAGGCTCAAGGCTCAAGGCTCAAGGCTCAAGACTCAAGCTGGCCCATCTGCAAATGCGGGTTGTGGATGTACTTTATGTGGCATGCTGCAGCGTGACTGTCCATGTGCCACTGCCCCTCCATATATACATCCTACCTTATGTACAGTAAGGTAGGCAGGTAGGTACCTGGTAATTATGCCTGTGACTCGCTGCAACTCATGTTGCCTCTTTGGGATCTCGCTGCATGCATGTTACATTAGGTACCGCTACAGTCCATGCCGCCATTCTAACCATCCCGGGGCTTCACTCCGCCCATTGCCCGCGCATTTAGGTTTGCTTGGATGTGTAGCAACTCCATCTCTTTCTTCACCATGTTTTCAGCCGCCCCAAGTACAGTAGTCAGTCTTCCCTGATGACACAATGCACATGTCACTCATTATGCCATGTTCTTCTTAGCTACCTTAGATACTTACCTAGCCAAGGCACCTAGACAATCACGGCGGTAGCCGCCGTTCGCGCCCCAACTCATGTACCGGCACTATTCTTATCCAAGACGGACTGGCTTCATCCCAGTCCTCTTTCAACACTACCTACACATGGCTCTACCAACAGCGTGCATCATGCATCGTGCATCGTGTCTGCAACACCAAACAAACTCCCTACCAGATCCAGTCTATCCACCGGGGCGCTTCTATCTCTGCCTGCCGTTCCACAGATTGTCTCCTAGTCTTAGTTCAGTTCATGAATCTTCTCCACCAACAAGTCGGTGAACGTTTCTACCACTCCTTCTGGCCCGCCGGCCCGCGCCTCAAAGATGCAGTCCAGCACCGACTTGATGCCCACTCCCACCGTCTCCGAGTTTGTGCGCGACTGGATCGACCTAATGGCACCATCGACATCCATCGAGTTGAAAGCGTGCGACTCCTTGAGAACTTCGCTCAATTCCCAGAGGTTGGAGACCGCCGGTACCGCCACCTTCTTGGCAAAGTCCATGTCAATCTCGAGCATCTTTAGTACCGACGCCTTGGATGTCGTTACAAATATCAACAGACGGTGGCCCTAGAAATCACCGTTAGCGCCGTGACTCTATGTCGAACTTGGCGTTACAGCTGACTTACCTTGGGAGGCTTGGAGACCAAAAGAGTCGTCAATGCCTCGAGCATGGTGTTGGAGAATCGCGGGCCGATGGGGTTCCATCCAATCAGTCGCTCGAAATCATCCAGAATCAGGATACTGGCGGGAGACTTGTAAGCATCCGCAAAGGCCTTGTGCACGTAGTCCTTCTTGGCAAAGTCGTCGCGGTATCCGACCAAATCGGCTGGAGTCACCATCTTGATAAAGGGAAACTCCGATTGCATGGCAATGTGCGCTGCCAATGCCGTCTTGCCCGCAGCCTTGGGACCGTGGAACAAGACCGACGTGCTAAACTTGTTGGGGTCCTCCTTGATCATATTCACCACCCGGGACATCTCCTTGATCGTAGCGTTGATATGAGGAGCGTAGGGAATGATGCCCAATCGAAGAGCATCCTCGAGCTCGGCCTCCGACACACCATAGGCTGGGCGAACCTCGGTCAGCGCGTTGATGAAATCGCTGCGGTTGACCTTCATGCTAGCGACATCAGCCTTGACGGCAGCCAGCTGGCCTACCTCAGTATGGCGGGAAAAGGCAAACGAGGCTGCGGCCTTGACTAGACCGTTGAGCTCGGCACCGGAAAAGTTCTTGGTAAGACCAGCCAATTCGTCTAGGTTGACATCATGGTCGAGAAGGCCGTTGGTCCTCATCTTGGAGGTGTGAATTTTGAGAATCTCGAGACGGCCTTCCTCGTCGGGCAGGGAAATCTCCAGGTGCACCTCAAGACGGCCAGGTCGCAGCAGCGCATCGTCAATCATGTCCTTTCGGTTCGTCATTCCGATCAAAAGGATGTTGTTGAGCTGGTCCACGCCATCCAGCTTGGATAGCAGCTGGTTCACCACACTGTCACCAACACCAGTGCCACCGCCTGCTCCCGAGCCTCGTTGCTTGCAGACGGCGTCGAGCTCGTCAAAGATGATAATGTGCAGGCTGCTCTCGTCGCCCTTCTCTTTGTACTCCTTCTCGGCATCGGCGAACAACTTTCGGATATTCTCCTCGGACGCACCGACGTATTTGTTCAACACCTCAGGACCATTGATGACCTTGGGAGGGCGAGCGTTTAGCATTTTGCCAATCTGTCTGGCGATAAGCGTCTTTCCAGTTCCTGGTGGACCGTAGAGCAGCATTCCCTTGACGTGAGGAATGCCAATCTTGGCCACGAGCCCGGGCGGGAACACTCGAGATGCAAATGCTCTGCGGAAAATGGTTGAGAACTCGTCGCCTAGACCACCAATCCCCATATCCTCAAATTTGAAATCGGGTGCCAGGATGGCATTCGAGTTGGGCTTGTTCATAGAAGGCTTGAGGTTGAAATCTCCCTTTCCATCTCGGTGGAACAAGACACGGGTCTGGTTCGTCAAAACACCACGGGCGTTGGGCTCGCGGAACGTCTGCTTGCCCGAGTCTTCTGATGACATGGCCAGGTCTACCAGACCAACAGTTTTCACAATGACCATGAGAGGAATATTGCGAACATCCATCAAGATGCGCTGGCCTGGAGCCAACACCTGGTTCTGGTAGACGTCAATGAACATCTTGGATAGCTCGTCCTCGTCATAAGGGACCTCAGTCTTCTTGTTGGGCGACGCGAACCCAATCTCCAGGTCGACTGAGCCGAGATATGCCTTTCCACCTGATGAGAAGGGGTCATAGACCTCTCCCGTAAACGTGTCTCTCATAGTGATGCCAGCCCATGATCGTTGAGGATCGGACAGACTGATGCAGCCCTGAGGGAAACCTGGCACAGCCTTTGCCGTAACCACGTACTCGCCAATGGGCTGTCCGCCTCGAAGCAGGATATAGATGTCAGAACCATCGCGGTTGGGTGGGAAGTCTTCGGGTGAAACGGCGCATCTGAGTAAGGGGGGTTAGCTTGGTATGGTGGAGGCAAGAGGGAGGGATGGCTGCGGAACGTACAAGTTGCCGTAAATGAGTCTAGATTGGAGAGACTTGTCCGTGATCTTCTCGACCCTTAGAGGAACCTTTCGGCTACCGCCGCCGGGGTGGCTAGAGGGGCCCTTTTCTCCGTATCGTGCTGATCCGCTATAGCCAGGCTGCTGCTGTGCTCGCGGGTCACTGTATTGTGGCGCACCGTATCCAGGTCTGCGAGGGTCGGGCCCGCCATATTGCGGCTGCCCACCAGGAGGAGGTCCTCTAGAGCCTCCTCCAGGTAGGCCCATGCCACCGCCAAATGGAAAGTTCGACATGATGGCAGTCGGAAGCGATAAGAGGAGGGGTGGTGATTATTGGTCGGTTGTACTGAGAGGAGGCTAGATTTGGGTGCTCGACGGGGGTGATTAATGCTTTCCGACGTCGAGTGCGGGTCCGGGCTTCGATGGGAGAGGAAACGTGGTGTCTGTAGATGTAGGAGCTCAAGTTCAACTTGGGCTGACTGAGCTGGAGCTTCGGACCCTGACGCAGGCGAGGGGCGACGACTCAGAGTCCTTACGTACCTCGAGGTGTCCACCACACTTCACTACCCCATCAGGCTTAGTGGCCAAGTTATGTCATATGCTGAATCCGGCCCCGCATTTCATCCTCGAGCTACCGGTACTTGCACTGGGGTTGCACCTCCAACACAGATGCTGAGGACCATTTCGATTCATGTCTTTTCGCTCCTGAATAATCCAAATCAAGATGCCACTGTACGTTACCAAGCCCACCACACTTTGACTGTCATCATTCAAGACTAACTTTATTCAGTCATCTTCTCGGCAAAAAGTCTTGGAACGTCTACAATGCCGACAATATCGCACGCGTCCGGCGCGATGAGGCAGCCGCAAAGGCTGCCGAGGAGGCAGAAGAGCAGCGGATGCAGGAAATCGATGCTCAACGTCGCCTTGCAATCCTGCGCGGAGAATTGCCTCCTCCAATAGAAGACTCCGAACCTATCAGGCCAGATATCAAGTCGACAGAAGCCTCGCGCCCCGAGAGCAGCCTTCGGCGCAAGCGCAAGCGGCCGGACGAGAACGATACCGATTTCGAGCTTCGGATCGCACGAGACAGAACGGAACTCACCATCACCAAGCTAGAGCCAGCGCGAAAGCCGACGAGCTCTGCACCGATTGTTGATCACGCCGGGCATATCGACCTATTCGGGGACGAAAAGGTTCGAGCACATGCAGAGAAGAATGAAGAGGCGGAAGCAGAGGCGAAGAAGAAGAAACAGAGCTATGAAGACCAGTTCACGATGCGCTTCTCCAATGCTGCCGGGAAAGAAGGCCTTGCCAGACCATGGTATTCCCAGAGTGACGAGACAATCAAGCCAGCCCCTCCAAAAGACGTATGGGGCAACGAGGACCCGCGGCGCAAGGAGCGCGAAGCGAAACGCACTATAAGCAACGATCCGTTGGCTATGATGAAACAAGGTGCCTCGAAAGTGCGAGAACTGAACCAGGAACGCAAGCGATTTCAAGGAGAGCGCGAGGAAGAGTTGCGGCAGTTGCGGCGGGAAGAGCGTCACCGTGAGAGGCGACGGCGACGGCATCATGACGAAGGAGCAAAAGAAGGGTCTGCAACTCGGCGAGTGGAATCACGTCGAAGATCAAGTGAGAGGAAGAGACATGACCATGATGATCATGGTAGGAGCAGAGACGAGGAAAAGAGAAGCAGGAGAAGCCGAGATGAGCAGTGTTCGAGAAGACGAGACTCGAGATCGCCAAGAAGAGATTCGAGAGACGCGAGGGAGACTGACAGACACAGACGGCATCGCAATGATGATTTCCAATAGATACCCCATATATGAAACGCCATTAATGATGATTTGACGCAACCAAGGCCAAAGAGACCGTGATATCTACTGTTCTGTCCACGGCAACTGAATCTCAACCGGTCGCATATTCTTTTCCACCATGTCCACAATCTCGCTTGCCGCCAGTCCCTTGAGCGCGGCCAACACCTCCTGATACGTCTTCTCACTCACCCCCTCCCTGCGATCGCAGTACACATCCAGCCCTTCCTCGGTAAACAGCGTCGGCGCAAACCACGTCACTGCCCACCGCTCCACGCTCCCGTCCTCGCACGGCGCCTCTCCCCAGCCGAGCACCTCCCAGTGGCTGCTGGCAATGGCAAGCCAGCCGCTGCCGCGCCAGTCCCAGCTCCGCGCGTCGTCGAGCGCCGTCGCCGTGTCGACGCCTGCCAGGCCGCTCCGCTTGCCGGTGAGCAGGCGCCGCAGCGCGCCGCTGTCCGACGACGGCTCAAACTCGACCAGGTCGTCGATGCGCGGGCGGCCGGACGCGTGCGCGACAAGGGGCTTGTAGGTGATGCGCACGTTGCGGGCGGAGCGCCACATGGACAGCGTTGAGTGCGTGACGGACCATGTCCGGATGAGCCAGTCGAGAGTTGGGGTGGCTGAGGGCGACGGGGAGTCGGGCGTCGCATATCGCGAGGGGAGATTGAGGACGATATTGGAGGCCATTGTTGTTGATGTTGGGAAATTTGCCCAGCCGTTTCTGTGCAATGCAAGAGTCTTGGACAAGTAAAAGACCTGTATCGAGTAAGGAGTTTGATGTGTTTACAAGACTACCTACCTACCGCTAGGTGCCTGTGCTGGAAACTTCCCACATTGGGCAGGAAATTAGGAGTGCCAGTTGGGAGAAGAGCTTGGTCACGTAGCTTAGCTACTTTACCTAAATACAGTAAGGTAGCTTCGTCAATCCAGCGAGTTGCCATGCACGCCTCAGCCTAGCTTGGTACCTAGGTGGCGCTGCCTGCAATCTCAACAGGTCACGTCTTACCAGTGCAAGACGGCTTCTGTTTTATATGAAATCGTATGCGTAATATCAAGCACTTCGCTCTGTGTAATGTCTTTACAACATGCTGCATGGCCTGGCAATTCGGATAGACAGTTCTCATACACTTACAGGTGTGATGTCATTACCTAGGTAGGTCAATACGTCTACCATCACATGACGTTTACCTACCTGCCTACCTGCCTAGGTACCTACCACGGTAGACAATCCATCCATTCATCCTCGTTATAGGATCTTTTTCCAGTGGGAGAACTTTCAGCTGTTCAAGCCTAAACAGAATTGTTGTTTTGCTCAGGACTGCTTTCAGTAAATCCTCTCTGAGTTTTCATCCGTATAGAGTGAGCCTTCATTGTTTCTCAATCAGCGTTGATATAGAATGGATCAAGTGGGATATCAAAGTGCCACCACGTGTTGCCAACTGCCGCGCCACGGACCAGGCCCGCCGAGGCTGCGACCCCGGATTTTCGCTACCACGCAACGACATCTCTCTTCTTCACTCTCTCGACAACCCCACGAAGACCGCCCGCAACCCCACCCCACGCTCCAGAAACTCACAGGCGACCACATTCTGCATCCCGCAACCTCTCGCACTTCGTTTTCTCCATCGCCCGGGCTCTTCTACTCTCGGTGTCGCCGTGCCCCGCCGCAAACTCGCGTCACCATGGATTCCCCTCCTCACGAACCATCGTCCGCAGAGATGGACGCAGACGCAGCCCTCATGGCCCAGATGGGCTTCGCATCTTTCGGTGGCCCTCCCAACAAGAAACGCCGCTACAACCCCCATGCCGATGCACTCGCATCCGATGCCCCCTCCACCACGGGCGCAAACAATACCGCTCTCGGCGCCCGACCTACGCCCTCTGCCAATGCCGACGAGATCGCCTTAGACGACGAAGACGAGTATGATGCCGCAGAAGAGGGCGCCCAGATTTCGTCTGCCCAACCTGTCACTGCTTCCCAAACTGGCCTGCCGCAAGTGCGCCCAGCTGGTCTTCCCGAGCGACCCGCACCTGCGCAAGGCCATCAGCGCCATCAACGACAAGCGCGCCTGCCTACACAACATGATCAAGGGAGAATATGGTGGGAAGGATACTACGACCCTTCCTCGAACGAGAATCCTTGGGAGCGCATCGAAACGACCCGTCAGCTGACGAGTAACGGTTCCTGGCTACCTCGTGGTCACGGCTTCATCGCGGGGGGCGATCAGTCGTGAGAATGGAGCCGTCTGCATGCTCTTATATCGCACCCGCAGAAACCCCATGTATGAGTCGCAGCCTCCAGGGAGAACGAAAGAAGACGGGTCTTCTACGATGAATGTCGAAACAAATGCACGTGTGTTATCACGTGATATCAACCTCACCTCACCTCGCTCGAGCTATCAACAACCGCTCCCGGTACCCCTACGCAGCTACAACGACTTGGTACGGCATCAGTTGCTGACGGATCGGGAAGAGGACGGCTACATTGGCCTACGAGGGGGCGTGTGGAATAGCATGGTTTCATCTGCGCACGCCTTGGACATTCACACGTTACTACGGCTGAGTACAAGCCCACTGTGCCAGGCAGGCCAGAAATGAGATTCGGATAGCTTACGAGAGTACCAACTAAAGCCCCCAAACAAACGCCCCGGGGCGTCCCCAGCCAATGGACCCTACCGAGAATGAAGACGCCTCGAGGTCTCGCTTCTTCCCAAGGGAAACAGTCCAAACAAAGATACCCCCGTCTCAAACAGGACAAGCGCCTACAATACAGATAATCCCAACGCTGCCTCCCTGATCTTATTTTCATCTCTCTCCAAAAGCTCCCGGTCACTTGTTTCTCTCCACCCGCCAGGGGGCCAAGCTAGGTGGATTACCAGCGCAGCGGCCGCTCCCGTGTGGCAGCTCATGCATCTCCCTGCTAGGGCCATGTTGTCTCCCTGGCTGGCATCCTCCTTGCTCGCATTTCCCCGACGGTGGTGTACTTTTAACAACTGCCTTTAGGTCGCTCGGGTCACCCAATCATATGCCATAGCGTCGTGAAACAGCCCCTTCTTCTCTCCACCCCGGTCTTCAGTGGACGCAAGGTTTGCACGTCAGAACCAAGGCCGCCCACACACCCGCTATTCTGCGCTTTGCTAAAGCAGCAAGAGATCTCACGATTGGCGCCAGGCTGAATCTACCGCTCCAAGCGCTCGGATCCGCTTTCATCACATCCCCATTCGCATGAACTACCCAGTTCATGCACGTCCAAAATAGGGATGGACAAAGTAGGAACCGGAACAAAAAACAGAGCCTCATTCCATAGCTGATGGTGTGTCCAGCTTGGTTCCTGCATCAGAACCACGTGGTGTCGCGGGTAGTTAAAATATGAAATGCGTGCTAGAAATGATAATAGTCGTAAAGTCGTCACACACTTGGGACTCAAATTCGTCCCTTTAGTTCTCTGGGGACGGATATCTGGCGCGAGCTTTGCTGTACTCCTTGGTATGCTTCCGCGAAGCCTTGGATTTCAGCGAGCTGTAGACATTTGATTAGCCACAATCCGTGATCTTCCCAAAACCAAGCCTTGGATAAATACAGAGTCCAGGCGCGGCGAACCGAGCCCTTCTCGATCAAGTTTTGCTGTCCAGATCGCGGACAAACCTCGATTGAAAGAGCCTCGAGGACGGGGCTGAATGACGAGACCATTTGGGTCCACTCACCTGACTTTCTTCTGGGTCCACTCCAGATCGTGCCGGACCTCGTGGGCATCGCGCATACCCTCATGGAAACGCTCACGCGTCTTTGCCAGGCGAGCTTGGGCTTTCTTCTGCAACTCCAAGAGTTCACGGTGCTTGGCATTGAGCTTTCCGGATCTGCCCATAGGCAATCTTAGCAGTTGATCCCGATTGGTAGGCTGCGCAACCATGCAAACAAGGAGCGGCAGTTCAAGTGCCGCTTCTTGTGTTTGACAGATTGCGTTTGGGTGCGGTTTCAAACTCACGTCTGGGCTTGCATGGCCAAACTGCGGTCTAGAGGAATAGGGTCAAATGCATTTGCAAACCGATCTTGCATGTATTCCTGGAAGTCGATACCGCCTGCAGAGCCGGTGCTGTCATAGTCGTTGTAGCCCCCAGCGTAGCCAGACGAGGTAGCCGAATAGCCACCGTTACTGTATGATGGGATCCCGGAGGCTGAACTAACAGACTCGTCGCACTCGGGAGGCGAGACGGAGTACTGGCTGTATGTGGGGTAGTTGTGGCCCTTGGATGGCACTGCCATGGGCATAGAGTAGGCGACAGAGGAGTAATGGGCAGACATGATGGAGATATGAACAAGCCGTGGTGTGACTTGGAAGAACAAGCAGGATATTTGGGCCCGAGGGCTGATGGATAAGTGTCAGGAAGGTTGAGCCTAGTGTTTGCGTGTACAGGCTGTGTGCAGGCTTGGGCAAAGGCAAGCTGGGGCAAAGGTGGCAATTATCGAAACCGACAAGTTGCAGTTGGCTCTTGGAGACTTGTGTTCAAACGAAGTAGCTCTTCTGGAGGTGATGAGAAAGGAAGAAGAAGAAGGCCAGACAACTCAGAACAAGCTTGGCCTTTTTATACTTTTCCTTTAGACCTCCCCGGTCAACCTCCCCGAGCCGAAGGATAACATTGACTGACATAATTCGCCCACAGAATGTGACGGACCCCGCTCGAGGCATACCAAGGGATGGGAGAGGACAGGATGATGACATGGTGGAGGAGTACTTAGTAGCAGCAGCTAGACGAGACGATCACGGCGGGCTGCAAAAGGGTGGGCCAATGCGGACGACACGGAGGGCGACGAGAGCAACGCGGCATTGGAGGCGGCAGAACCAGCATTGGCAGGCACCGTACCCATGAGCAGCCGGGCCAACGGGAAAGATGGAATGGGGAGATATGCGGATGAATCAGTACAAGGGGGAGGGTGTTGAAAGAAGAGAAGGCGTTTGGGACAGGAACGTGGCTGTTGCAAGCTAGACTACCCCGTTGTAAGTCGTCCAGCTTGGACGCTTGGACGCAAGGCGGGCAAGTGTCCCGATTCGTTTGGTAAAGACTTGTGCATACCTACTTGGGTAGGTAGGCACTGTACCTAGGTAGATACCTTAAGGCAAACAGGCACGGTAAGCCGGGAACAAGAGCACGAGATGGAGGGACCGGGGGATGTGACCCAGCCTATCCAGTCAACGAGTTTGGCGACTAGGGGAATATCAGGGACAAACGATCAAAAGAGCTAGGTGGAACTAGGTGAGCCAGTAAAGGCCTGAGTAACAAGGTTGGGCCAGACAGAAGACACTGGGGCACAAAAAGATGGGAGATGCCGGTGAGATGGCATGCATTGATAGCCACAGTGCGCAGCTGCACTAACCGCTGGACCCAGGCGAGCAGCAAGATATTACCACACGAGGCAGGGCTCTGATGAAGCCAGGGCCAGAAACGATAGACTGTGTGAACGTAGAGGGGCGAAAAAAAAGATGTTGACGGCATTGCTGTTGGCTGACCGTTGGGCTGGGTCAGAGAGGCTGTGCGTCCATGAGAATTAGTCCTGGTCTGTCCGTGGGTGGGCTCGTAGGTACAGTCCAAGTCCAGACAGGCTCGGAATGGCCTTGGACTGGGTCAGAATGATACCGAGTCATTGGCTAAACAGATACTAGATGGGGGCTCCACGGATCCAGACACACCAGCGCGGTGAAATTGGCCCGCATCTCGACGAAGTCGCCCGGGATTGTGCTCAAGCGGTTCCATGTAGTAGGCTAGTAGTTGAAGGCAAGCAAGAAAGTATGTGGAGGGGAGGGGAGTGAAGCCCAGGGGGGAGGATCCGTGCCTTAACATCATCGTCCACACAATGGCTGCCGCAAGAGAGCCACGAGGGGGGTGTGCAAGGAGCCAAGAAAGTGGTCTTCTTCGGCCTTAGGTTGAGGTGCATGCTGCCTGCATCATGGCAAAGCCCGGCCAGCCCAACTTGCAACAAGCGCGCTGACGCTAAAAGCCGGAGCCAGAGGCAAAATACTGTACAGTACCATAGTAGGTGCGGCCCGGGGGGATGAGATGATGGGAAAAGCAGCACTGGATTTCCGGGACCACTCGCACAGGCGCAAGACGCAAGACGCAAGAAGATGCAAGACGCAAGGCGCATCGCATGTCTGGTCGGTGGCCCTGCACGCCCCTCCATCCATCCATGCTAGGTACTTTTCTTCTCCTCTTCACCCTGGCTGGCTGTCGAGCGGTGCTCCTGCTGCACGCGTGCGCAAAGACAAGCGAGACATGGAGAAGTGGACGGTGAGGCGGGATTGGCGCTCCATGGGGGGACAAGGCAGCGAGGTGGATCGGGCAGAGGTGCAGCAAGTCGGGCAATTTCCTGGCAAATGTGGTGATGCGTTGTCAAACTGTTAATGAGGCAAAGGGACGGAGAGGGAAGAAAATATGTCAAAGATGGAAGAATGGCAAAAATCCAACCACCCAAGGTAACAACCGAGCTCGGAATGGATGGGAGGGTGCTCTGCAACTGCCCATGCTGCACCTGCCAAGTTGAAACAACGAGGAAGCAGAAGGAACGACGCAGGGCCTGCAAATGCATGGCAAGTGCAGCCAGGCCGGCCGGTGCAGCCAGGCAACTTCAAGCATAGGAGAAGATACTGGTGGAGTCTGTCTGCACCAAGCTACAAGGCTAGAGCCTAGAGCGTCAACTTGTGCAGTCTGCTCCATGCCCTGCGTTTCCTGTCATCTATACCACCGGATGCCGAGAATAGCCCTCATTCGAAACCATCAAGTCACTTCTCACCAAGTCCCTCGGACCATAGGACCATGGGTTCGTCATATCTTGGGGCACCGCCTATCGATATCTGACCTCGGGGCAGCTTGGACTAACACCGCCTTTTCCGGGGTGGACCTTCATTGGACATTGCTTCCGTGCCCTCGTCGCCAGTCTTATTGGGCGAAACTCGCGGGAAGCTGAGGCGTTCGATGCATCCAATTCATCGACCATCGTCATCCATTCGTTCTTCATTCTCGCCCTTCCCCACCCCCCTCCGACCCTGACGTTTGCTGTGTACTGTACGAGCTGGTCTGGAGGTTCTGCGAGACCTGGCTTGATACCTGGATGGATCATACTACCCTGGAGAGGATCTCGTAAACAACGCCTCACGTGTCAATTGGGGACTACAAGCTAACAGGGTAAAGTATGTACGGACAGGGAAAGTAAGAAAATGGACGAGAAAAGGTGCAGAGATAGCGTAAGTCAGCCAAGGAGCCCCACAAACCCGAGCTCTTGAGAAACCCCTGTTCTTTCTCCCTTCTGGGAGAATTGCCAAAACAAAAATTCATGACTTAACCGTCATATGGGGGGGGAGAAGCTGAGATCTTACAACAAATACCACTTGTCGTGACGAGCCGGCTGGATGGGTGGTTTTGTCCTACCAGGCAAAACAGATGTTCAAAAGACACCGATTCGGGAAAGCTAATCTATAAGCAATCAATGCCCAGCTATTATGACCACAGTATACGGAGCTCTGCGAATTCCAATTCTTATAGACATGATCCGGCTTCCTCGGACAATCCAATAGGCTCGAAGCATCGAGCGGAAAGCCGTTCTATTGCTGTGCAGCCCGTCAATGTTGTGGAAGCATTAACCATTCTCTGCATCTCCACTCTACCAGCGCTATTAGCAGTCATCGAAGAATCTAGCTGAGCGGACTTATGATAGCACGACATCACATCCAAACAACGTATACCCGACACCCGCGACAAGCTTTTGAAGCAGTAGCTGCCGCGTCAGGTTCAGCCATGGAGCTTAGCAGGATCATCGACGAGGTTGCCCAGTCAGCTAGCTAGGCAGCGAGCATAATGGACATTTTCCTGTCATCCACTACAATCTATAAGCAGCTATTGACGGTACCAAAGAGCCCCAACAAACTCGTCGACCCGCACCGCGCGTCTTGTACGGGTGGCATGACCTGCAGATGCTGCGATCCGAGCGGTGCCATGTTGTGCTATGATGCGCTGGGGCAAACTCTCTGTGGAGGTTGCGTATCAGCGGCCATTCAATGTCCATGAGGCGAGCATCCATTCGTGGTCTTCTAGACGGATCGCTGAGGTGGAGCGAGATTGCTGAGATAGATGGACAAGGTCCGCCCTCATTACGACGTTACGGGAGCGAGTAACAAGCCGCCCAACCTCCGAGATTGCCATTGAATACTATGTAATCATCGCACAGTAACGCCACGCCTCCTCCAAAACGCACGGACAACTCACAGACATGGTTCCCGACTGGCGGTGCCAGCCAGGGCTCGATGCAGGCACTACAACTCGGCGGAGGGATGGTTTGATGATGGGGCACCGTCCCATAGGACAAGAGGGCAGAATCCCTGCGCGCTCGCAGCGCATGGCTACGCGCACATATGCAACGTGCTCGCTGCAATGTACATGCCACCGAGAGAATAGGCATGTCGGATACCGACGCAGAATGCAGATGTGCAGTGGCGAAGCAAAGCCAGTTTCAAACCATGGCCATCGTCCACCTGTTCGTCCAACGGTTTGACTTCTCTTGCTGGTCCCTTATACAGGTTCTGGTCCGACTATGGCAGCTTTACATACGTACTCTTGGCATCCAGTCGGATTACAGCATTGTCAAACACCAGAGCATTCCCGGTCACCAAGTCATACATGGTGTGCTTGAACGAGAGGCAATCAGTGTAGCGATACCAGTGTTGGCTTCTGCTGGCGCATCTGACAACAGTCCTACAGCAACTTGGGATGAATTAATTCTAGGAACAAGTACCCGGGAGGACGGACAACGCACTGCCGGTTTCCGAGCATCGGAGCCAGCGGGCCGCGGCCGAATACCACCGGAGCAAACCGACGTCACCAGCCACACGACAGAATCACGACAGGCCTATCCTATCCGCTGCGTCCCGTCCCGCCATGCTGTACTTGGGCATTGGCAGATTTGACATAAAACAGCTGCGCAGGTTTCCCAAAGGATCAGCCTTTATGCATTAGGATTCGCCAGGTTTCACAGGACAACTCATCTCTTAACACATGATGCCTTGTGCTGCAGCAGCCCTTTTTTTAACGCAAAGGGCAGAGCAAGATGCCCGGCTGTTGCGACTCAGAATCGCCAGAACTGCCAGTTGCGCGCATAGGACTTGGGTGTAGAGCCGGAGTTGCTCTTTGATATCATTGCACGGCCATACTCGAAGCGGCTCCAGAGCATCGACCAATCTCCTCGCCCTTCGAAGAGAAGATAATCTCCCTCTTGGTCTCAAGGCCAATGCGACACGGCATGGTCATATATTCGGGCTACCTGCATGGCTAGCCCTGATCACCTGCCGTCATCCTTAATCATATATTGGTGGGAGATCCCTGCCCTGGGCGCGCCGTCGTGCGAGGCGGTTGGATGTGTGACAGAAGCTGTCTGCCGTGTCCTTGACTCCCGTTAGAATTTCCCCTGCCGCTGCCGTCAGGGAAATCCTGAGCTGTGCCGTTTTATTCGAGACCGGATTGGCCGGGCTGACCTTGCGTAAAGGCTGTTGAACACCAAATGGCATGAGGTCCTTACAGTGGCGAGACACTGCAACGGAATGTGTTCCTCCCCCCCTTGACAACTCATAGTTCCTATCGCGATACTTTATGCAAGCGAGGCTTTCGATGGGGAGAGAGTGATTCGTTGTTGTCTAGGCTCTAGCCACTGTCCATTTCCGCGCTCCTGACGTCTTTGTCTCCCCCAACTATCCCAGGCCCCGAAACTGAAAGAAATGTTTTCCCACCGTCTTTATCCAAGCCTTGGCCCATCCCATCCGATGTTATACTACATGAATCAAGCTAAACAGCCGGAGTATTAGCAGCCACCAAGCGACAGCCGTTCTCGTATAGGCTGCGCCCTCGTGTGCCCCCTTTTGCGCTCGGTATTCGGTGTTATGCCGTGCAATCCCCCCTCTAAGCCATATTCCCACAGCCAATGAAACATACCGGGTGGGATAATTATAAAAATAAGGATGAAAGGACTCGGCAAGCGTGAGTTGATCAAGCTTAAGGCGAAAGTCTTTCCCGTACTGTAACGTCTCGTCTGAACCTCCCCGGGCTTCAGGTAGAAACTAATAAGAGAAATATACACGAAAACAGAGAGAGTTGACTAGTGGTGAAAGACCGGCAGTGCTCGGTCGGCAGAGGCACGAGTCGCCTCGTTGGCTCTAGGATGTCATAAGTAGGCCCGCGCCCAATGGTCGTGGTTCCGTTACGCATAATGTTTCATTCCTCTAGCCAAAGACCTTGAGGAAACCCCAGATGCCAATTCCGCTGAGGACGGGAATCGTCAGGTTGTCGTCCCACCCGAAAATGTCGACGACCTCACTGGCCGACGCGACGAATCCAGACCATAGAGACATGACGCCCAGGGCCAAGGAGCCGGTGATGCTGGCTTGCTTACCCGACAGTCCCACAGCATTGGCGACGGCGGCGGGCAGCGACAGGGCGCCCTTGAACATGAAGCCGTCGTCCCCGGGCTTGGGGCCAATGGTCGGGACCAGCCAACCGTAGAAGAAGTACGAGGTGGCCACGCCGACGAGGAATGCGGCGGCGGAGCCGGCCAGGGACTTTCCGCGGCGCAGGCGGGGCGTGTAGCGGCCCCAGAGGCGGCCAAAGGTGCTGGCGGCGGTGTCGCACCAGCTCAGCAGCAGGACGCTCATGGTGCCGACGTCCTTGGGGAACCAGTAGAGGACGATCCAGGCGCCGAGGAGGTAGAAGATGACGCCGTTCCAGCCCGAGTACTCGGTCTCGCGCATGAGCGCGCCAAGAACCTTGACGTAGACGCGATTGACCGAGGCATAGCGGTGGCGCAGCCAATCGACGGTGGTGATGGGTATCAGGGCGGCCATGAGCCACGGGGCCACCGAGACGGTTTGCGTGCCGTGGGCGTAGAGCCAGATGACGAAGAAGCCAATCGAGACGTGCAGCACCTTGCGCGGCACCTCGTGCTTGTGCACAAAGGTGCGCCAGTGGCGGTGGATGGGGATGAGGCCAAGCGGACTGGGGCTCCGACTGAAGTCGCGCCAACTCCAGCCTGACGGGGCGGATGGTTGCGGGGGCGCAAGGTGGCCGTTGGTTGTCGTTGTCGTCGTCGTAGTCTTGACTGGCTTGCCGTTTTTGACTACGGCCTTGTCCTCGGCCGCTGAGGAGGCGCCGGCGCCGGCGGGCTTGTTCGACTTGGCCGCCTTGCTGACGGCACTCGTCCTCCGGGTCATCCGAGACACGGCGTGCGGGTCGATTGGGGAGCGGCTGCGGGTTCGAGCACGTCGCATGTCGGGGTTGTCGTCGGCTTCCTCGTCAGGGTGTTCCTCGAGAGGCTGCGGCGTCGGCGTCGGCGTCCTCTTCCTGGCGGCGGAGCGCGTGACGGGACCGGAGTAGTCGGGGGCGTCGTGCTCGGACGGGGTCGGGCTGGGAGAGATGACGCGGGGCGTCGCAGGGACGTTGGCGCTGCTGGCGCGTTGGGCCATGGCGATGGAGAAGGGCGGGAGGACGGGGCAGCGGACGACGCCGACGACGATGCGGCGCAAAGAGTCAAAGGCGGAGGGCCAGAAGGTCGTCGATGATGATGCAAGGGGGGAGTGGAGATGGAGTAGTTGGAGATGCTTATCACGGCGCGAAGAGCGACCCTCCGCGGCGTGATGGGGGGAGTCAGAGGGAGAGGCGGTATGGAAGAGCGAAAAGAGGTTCCAGGTGGTGCGTGATGAAGGAGAGGATGGAGAGGATGGAGAGGATAGAGAGGATGAAGAGGAGAAAGACGGAGGCGGAAAAGACGAGGCCGACGGGGGTGTAGCAACAGCCGGCGTGGCAGGATTCGTGGCCGGAGGGCTCGGGGCGGAATCAGGGTCTCTGAGTATCGGATCCAGATTGAGGCTGGTCAAGGATGCTACGGAGGAGTCCCCCGCCGCATCATGGGTCTGGCTGACTGGCGCAAGAGGCGGAATGGTGTCTGGCGGCCCGGGCCCGGTAGCACGGCCACAGTTCGCTTGCGGAGAGACGAGGTGTGCGTCGTAAAAGTACGTATCTGTAATCTGTCTCTGCACAATACAATGTACTCTGTAACCTTAGGGCAAATGGTAACGTTGGGATCGGTGATTGCTGGGGAGTTTTTTTTTAGTGTAGTCGTGTGACAGGACGAGAAATGAATGGGGGTGCCTCGAAATGCGTCAACAGAGCCCGGCCAAGATTTTCCTGGGGCTCGCTGGGGCTTGCTGGGGCTCGCTGGGTCGTGGATCGTGGCTCGTGGGCTTGTGGGCTTGTGGGCTTGTGGGCTCGCGGGCTCGCGCTGGGCGGGTACCTAGGTATCTCGTTGTGGCGCCGAACGGCGCAGAGTTAACATGTGACTGACGACTGATTCAGGCTTCTCTCGATTCTCACTTTGCTGCACGCCGGCATTGATTACTTTTTGCTCTGCGTTGCTTCGCTACATAGCACCGAGATGGTCGTGCCTGCACGTCTCTCAGCTATCTGTACATGTACCGTACATTGCCCCTAGGCAATCACGCTCGTCGTCCTTTGCAACCTCAGCCGGCAGTCTGTCTGACAGAAGCCCCCTGTGAGGTGAGCCCTCCCTCAGCTGGCCTGATTCGCAACAATGCGAAGACATGTCACTCGCACCCTTGGCGAGGTCACGTCACCAGGCAAGCCAGGTCACCATCCCCTAAACGAACGATTGCCCCATCTTCACAGGCTTCCTCTCCAAGCTAACGACATGGACCACCTTTTGTGTGCGACATTGTCGCTTCAAAAAGTGAGCACGTGCCGGCGAGACGGCAAGGTTGTCTTCAAGGTGCGCTCAGCCACAGAAGCACGGATCGGTCTCCGCCACACCCCAAGTAAAGTAACAGGAATCTGCACACGCTCAAGTACCGTTAGGTTCCTGCTTGATAACCTGCATCACGTGGTGATAAGATCAAAATTTCTAGAAATGTTTCTATACTTTGCGATCAACCCGTCGCGGCCCCTCCGTGTAGGTCGGACTTGATCTTGAACGGTTCCATTCGCTTTTCTTGTGAATACCAGCTCTGCCTCTACTCGGGCTAGCTGTAATCAACATGGCTCCAGTAAAGGGTGAAAAGAAGAGAAGTCCCAGAGCGTGGGACGCCCTGACTCCTCCCCTGGCAGAATGGATTCTCGATGCCGTTTCTACCATGGGCTTCACCCAGATGACTCCCGTCCAGGCCGCCACGCTGCCTCATTTTCTCGGTAACAAGGACGTCGTTGTGGAGGTATGTCCGTGGCCCAATATGGCGATGCAGCTATATACTAATTGCACCATTTGCAGGCTGTCACTGGTAGTGGCAAGACGCTCACTTTTCTCATCCCGCTGGTGCAAAAGCTCTTGCGCCTTTCCGAGCCGACGAAGCGACATCACGTTAACGCCATTGTCGTGTCCCCTACTCGAGAGCTCGCTGCTCAAATCCACACAGTCCTAGTCTCTCTCCTGCAATTCCACGCCCCGTCGGCCGAGATACTGCCGCACTTGAAGGATGACGAGAAGCGGCCGGCTGCTACGGAGCCGGCCATCGTGCCTCAGTTGCTGGTGGGCGGAACCACGACGGCGGCGCAGGACCTCAGCTTCTTTATGCGACACAGCCCCAATGTTTTGATCTCGTCTCCCGGCCGCTTGGTTGAGCTCCTCTCTTCTCCCCACGTCCATTGCCCCCAGTCGTCCTTTGAGATTCTGGTGCTGGACGAAGCCGACCGGCTGCTTGATCTTGGATTCAAGCCAGATTTGCAAAAGATTCTTTCGCACCTCCCCAAACAACGACGTACCGGACTCTTTAGCGCGAGCGTCAGTGAAGCCGTGGGCGAAATCATCCGAGTCGGTCTGAGGAACCCTGTCAAGATCGAGGTCAAGGTCAAGATGAAGGGTGGAGGTATTCTCGAGGACAGACGTACGCCCGCCAGTCTGCAGATGAAGTACTTGGCTACGCCGGCGAGCCACAAGCTACCAGCTCTAGTACAGCTCTTGGAGAGGCTTCCCCTGAAGCCCCAGAGGAGCATCATCTTCCTTTCCACCTGCGCTGCCGTCGACTATTTCCAACACATTCTTCCTCTGATCCTACCAGACGGCTTCTCCCTGGTGCCCCTCCACGGTAAGCACCCGGCAAAGGTTCGCGAGAAGAACTTCAATCGCTTCATCACATCGGTCTCCCCGACGATCCTCTTGACGACCGACTTGGCCGCCCGCGGTCTCGACATCCCGCAGGTTGACCTGGTCGTCCAGGTCGATGCGCCCTCCGACCCCAAGGTCTTTATCCACCGCAGCGGCCGAGCTGGACGTGCCGGAAGAAAGGGACTGGCAGTCGTGATGCTGCACGCAGGGCGAGAGGAGGACTACACGAGTTTCCTCGACATTCGCAAAACGCCCGTCACGCCGTTGGAGACGCCGGCGATTGAGGTATCGGAGCAGGAAGCCGCCGCGGCCACGCAAAAGATCCGAGATCTGGTCAAGGAAGACCGGGCCCTATACGACAAGGCGCAAAAGGCATTTGTGAGCTGGGCTCGCAGCTACGGCGCACATCAAGCAACGTCCATCTTCCGCGTGTCCGACCTCGACTGGGCCGACCTGGGCAACGCCTGGGGCCTCTTGCGACTACCGCGGATGCCCGAGCTGAAGACGTGGGGCGGGGACAAGATGCTGGGCCAGGAGATTGACTGGGACAGCTTCGAGTACAAGGACAAGACGCGGGAGAAGGCGCGCAAGGAGGCGCTCGAGGCGGACCGGTCCGGCGAGACGGCGGCGAAGCGGGACGAGGAGAAGCGCAAGCGCAAGACCAACGAGGCGTGGAGCGTCAAGCAGGGCAAGGAGGACGAGCGGTCGGAGCGGCGGGAGAAGAGGCAGAAGAAGCGCGAGGCGGAAAAGGTCAGCCAGATGACGGAGGAGGAGAGGGTCAAGCACATGGAGCTCCAGGAGCTGATCCAGGAGGTGCGGCGGCAGAACGAGGCCAAGGCCAAGGCGGCCAAGGCGGCCAAGGAGGATGAGTTTGAGGGTTTCAAGGACTGATGGACGATGGAGATTACACGTACACATATACGAACATATACCCTTTGAATTGGCCATTGATCAACAAGCCGTCTCCTTCTCGCTGCTAGTCCTCTGACGGACAATCTAGACTACAACCTGCGAGGCGCCGGCCAGAGTTGATTGGGGGAGCGTGACGTATGATGTTGTGGCGCAGACATTGTGCCTCTCGATGCTCTCAATCTGCCTCTACGCTTCTACCCGACGCTTCTACGTTTCTACGCTGCCATGGTCACTACCTGCAATGAAGAAACACAATATCTTCATCTTCCGCCAACAAAGCCCTCTCGTCACATTCATTGCCATCGCCCAGCCCATCAGATGGTCAGTACATCGCCAAGGGAGCAACGACTCAACCCTCCTCTCCCATCCTCCACTTGCACCCAAGAAAGCCAAGCAGAACAGCCATGCCACCATCACGATCTCTCCGGTCCTCCAGAGCAGCCGCCGCCGCCGCCGCTACAACTGCTACAACTCCCACTCCCACCTCCACTGCAGCAGCAGCAGCAGCAGCAACATCAACATCAACAAAGCTCCGCCGCGCCCATCGCAAATCCCGCAACGGCTGCCTCGAGTGCAAGCGCCGCCACATCAAGTGCGACGAGGCCCGTCCCGCGTGCACCAACTGCATCGTCGCCGAGCGCGTCTGTGCCTTTCCTCCGGTCCCGGAGCGGGCCACCGGGGCCGGAACCGGGACCGGTCGAGGGATTCCGGGCCCCGTCCCGACGCCGGCTTTGACACCGATCCCGGAGCCCGACGTGAGCTCGACGACGAGCACATCGGAAACGCCGGTGCATGTTCCTGAGCTGCCCGGGGTCCCAGCGGACACCTCGACGTACTCCTCACTCCCTTCCCTGTCCGCCTTCTTCGCCATCTCAACCCCGGCCTCAACCCCGACCTCATCTTCAACCTCCACCACGACACCTCTGCATACCTCTGACCAGCCTTCTTTCACGGCCACTCACCTCGTCCTCCTCCATCACGCAGAGACATCTCCCGACGCCTTCGGCCTCAGCCTCGACGCCGACCAGGCGCGGCCCGTCCTGGACATTGCCGTGTCCCGCACCCACGATGCGCCCTACGCCATGGACCAGCTGCTCGCCCTCGTCGCGGAGCATCGAGCCGCGCAGCACAAGAAGCTCGGCGGCGTTGCAGAAGCGGCGGCATTGCGGCAGACGGCCACGGAACTACAGACGCGGGCCCTCGCCTCGTTCAATCGCCACGTCCAGCAGGATCACCAACACCAACAGCATCACCATCACCATCACCATCACCATGGCCATCACGATTCCGAGCAGGCCGCCGCGGAAAAGTGTCTGCCGCGCTTCCTCTTCGCCTCGATGCTGAGCATCCACGTCCTGTACGACACGTTTTCCAACCACCGCTCCTCGTTCCACGCCTTCATCGACCGCTTCGTCGACTGCGTCCACTTCCACCGCGGCGTCCGCACCGTCATCCACTCCACCTTCCACATCATCACCGCCTCTCCGCTCGGCCCTCTTGTCCTCCGCGTCGCCGACGCTGTCCCGGCCGCCTCCGCCGGGACGGACGAATGTGCGCCCTTGTTCTCTCTTCTCGACGCCTCCGACCTGAATCGGACCGCCGTCGACGGGTGTCGTGAGGCGGCGCGTGCCCTCCAGTGGGCCTTCGACGTCTATGCCAATCTGCCTGAAGGAGAGGGCATCCACGCCGCTACGTCGTTCCCCGTGCGACTGCAGGACCAGTACATCGATGCTCTCCGCAAGTGCCGGCCCGAGGCTCTCGTTGTCCTCGCCTACTACGGCGTCATCGTGCATCGGTGCCGTGATGTTTGGATCTTTGGCGATGCCGGCGAGTTCCTCATTCGACTCATCGCCAGCCATCTCGGCAGCTTCTGGCAGGATGCAATGCGATGGCCCCTGGCGGTACTGAGTGGTGAGCAGACATGACACCAAGGATCGTGCTTTCGTCGGGGAGACAAGTCATCATCACCACGGGTAACGTAAAAAAAACCTTCTGTATTCTTCTCTGGAGTAATGTATCTGGAGACGCCTCCACCAAAAAAGGCCATCGACTATTTTTGCTTCCATGTTCATCATGGAACCTCAACACGCCCTTCTCCTCGCCTATCCATTGCCGGCCTCTTTGATTTTTTATTTAAATAAAATTTCTTATTCATCAAGGCAAAATCCGTCATCATCGTCGAAACCTAAACAATGGGGAGGGGAGAAGTCCAAAAAGAAAACAGACAACATCTGGCCAACTCCCCGGGATCAATCCCCCCTTCACTGCGCAATTCCCCTTCAACCCCAACTGGTTCAAGTCGCGATGCCTGGATTCCGGCATCAGACGCGAGAGAGGGTGAGCGGGAAGTTTTCTATGGCGTATGGTATCACTACAGGACAAGAAAATCGAGAGAGGGTCGTGGAGAGAGAGGACGCCTGGGCTTTTGGAACCGCGAGACCATGTGGCATCACAGCCCGTAAAATTCCCAACCATCCCCTCCCGTCACCTCAGGGTCCCTTGTACCCTGGACTGGCGCGTACTCGGACCGAAACTCTTCGCTCAGTCACAGCTCATCATCGTCAAGCTCCGAGGGCTTGAGCAGGCCACCGACCTTCTGTCGTCGCTCCAGCTCGGCCGCCTTGGCATCTCGCTCCTGCTGCTCCTTCTCGACAATGAAAAGCTCGGCGTTGTCGCCAGCAAACTCCTTGAGAGAGATGAGGAAGTCACGTAGGTTGAGGCGGAACTTGTCGTACTGCGTGTTGAGGGTGAAGAGTCCTTCGACAAATGTGGTGATTTGTGCTCTGTAATAATCAATCGCAGTTAGCATGGCTCCAAGTTTCTAAAACCTTCCGCCACAAAGGGATTAAACATACGCTTGCAAGTTGGGGAAGGCAGTCTGCAGCAGGTTTGCCACAAAGTTGGCCAGGAACTCGCGGTTGCCGGTGCCAGACTGGGCCTGGTCGGGAGTGTAGATGGGGCCCTGGATCTTGGGCTGAGTGCCGTCGGCCGGGTGAATGTAGTAGAAAAGCTTCATCAGCAGCATCGACTGTGTCTTGAATCCAGCCTTGTGGTCGTTGTCTGTCACGACAAAGAAGACGTCCTGCAGAATTGTGATGAAGAATCGCTGGAAGAAAGCGTTGGCAGTCTGCACGTCCGTCTTCTCTGCAATGTTGTTGATCAGCTCCAGGCACATGTTGAGGCCAGCGGCCTCAACATCTCGGTTGTCGTGCTTGAACGCCCAAGAGCACGAGTCGATGACAAACTTGAACTGGTTGTTGTCAAGCTTGAGAAGTGCGGGGAAGCAGTGAAGGTTGATGGCTCGCAAGAGGTTGAAGAACTCAACACGGTGCTCGGGAAACTCGGAAAAGTCCTTGTTGATCATCTCCAGCGTGCACTCAAACACGTTCTGCATGATGATGGGCACCTGGTCCTCCATCAAGGCAGAGAGCTTGGTGATGATGGTGGACATGGCCTTTAGGACCTCGGCGTCACGCGCACCAGGCACGTTGCGGTTGTAGTCGACAAGCACCGAGTCGAGCAGAGGAGGAACCATCTGGGCACGCACGGCCTGGAGGTCCTCGGCCTTGTCGACATAGACCTCGATGAGCTTGAGAATCTCCTTCTTGATGGTCCGCAGACCGCGGACCTTGGGCATTCTCGTGGCAAGCTCGCCATCTCGAGACACGGCCTCGGAAATCAGGGTGCTCGTCGCGTTGTACATCTGCAGCATGTCGTGGTAGATGCGACCAATCTGGGGGTAAAAATACGAGCCCACAGATGAACAAGCCGAGACGTTGGTCTTCATAATGTTGCCAATAACCTTGATCGTCTCGGAATCCTGGAGGATGGCGGGGTTCATCGTGGCCTGCTTGATGATTTCGTCCCATGCGGCATTGGGGATGGCCATGAGATCGGACAGAAGCCTCTCCTGCTGGTGCTTGTTGCCCTGGGCGGCAACCATATAACCACACGCCTCGTAAAAGGTGTGCACCTGCTGGGGAGTCAGATCGCAGGTGATCTTACCCATGTTCCTGACAATCTCCTCGATGAAGGGCTCCTGCTCACTAGGCTGGAGGGCAACAAAGTGACGTCGGCACTGGCGGGCGATTTTGATGAAGGTGTCGCAAGCCATGTCCTGCACACCCTCGTGAGACTCGTGCATGAACTCGAAAAGCTTATTGACGACAGTCTTGAGGAACTTCCAGTGCGCCTTGAGGAAGCGGGGGTACTGGCCAACAATGTACATAATGTTACTGGCCACGACCGCCTTGTTGTCCTTTCCTCGCTTCATCTCTGTCAGGCCAAGGAGGTCCTTGATGACGGTGACAAGGAATCGCTTCTCGGTCTCTTCGTTCATGGCCAATGAGATGGAACCAATGGCCCAGCACAGGACGTTGCAGTTGTGCCACGACCACTCTGAGCCGTCGACCTGTCGGGCAAGCTTCTCCGTCATGATGTTCTCCGTATCGACGACATCGAGATGGGTGAGGTAGACTAGGCACTCTCGGATGGTCTTGTAAAGCTGGACCGTGTCGCTCTCCTTGACGAATTCACGAACGATCTCTCCCTCGTCGTTTTCAACGATCAGCACCTCCTCGGGTCGGACCATCTTTTCAATCATGACGACTCGTAGGTTGGAGAGGACCTCGTTATATTTGTGTTTCCGGAGCGGGTAGTTCATGAGGAGCGAGGGGTTGGGGGCGCCGCTGCCCGAGATGCCTCCGCCAACAGCCATCAGGGGGTTGATGTCGGTAATGGGCAGAGATTGCATCTCCTCGTAGAGCTCCTGAACGAGCTTCAGCCAGTAGTCGAGTGTGATCTTGAAGATCTCGCGGTCGTCGATCTGGGATATTCTAATCAGATAGTAGTGGCCGTGGATGAGGAAATCGCGGTTCGGGAGATTCTCGATAAGCTATTTCCCCCAAGATGTTAGTCTGTGGTCAACGAGTTTTGGGGAGGGGCGCGGTAAGACTCACGTTGAGATGCATGCCAAAGAAATTGCATAGGAACAGTGCCAAGTTCTGAATAAACTCCTGATCTCTCGAATTGCTGCTGGGGTACGTTGACTTGAGGTCCAGGGTCACGGGAATGATATTAGCAATGGTGGTCAGGACCTCGGTGAACATCTTGACGAGCTGCTCATCATATGAGTTTGGCTGGCCAGGGCCACCAGTCTGGAGACCGCCAATCTCGGTGAGACACTGCAGAGTGACGTTGCGGAACTCGGGAGTGGGCAAGAAACGAGTGCGCAGGGTCTCGATGAGGGGCGTTTCGAAGATGTAGCCGAGAGGGATCCAGTTGCAGAAGCGGAGGAGAGTCTCGAGGGTAGCCTTGACGAGGCTGGGTTGTGTGGCGGTGTTGAGAACCTCCTGGCAGAGCTGAAAGATCTGGGAGAACTCGGCGCACATGTTCTGCTTGAGGTTCCTCGTCTTGGTGGAAGTCATGGCCTCGGCGGAGTAGTCAAAGACCTCTTCGGAAAGCAGACGCAGAATGATCATGTTGTTCTCGCAGATTGACAAGCTAGAGTGGCAAGAGGAGATGATTTCGTTGATAAAGGTGGGCCAGTTGTGCGGCCACTCCTGCTTAAGGACAGAGACGAGGACGAGATTGAGCTTGTTGAGCAGAGTCTTTTGTGAGCGCAGTGACTCCTCGCTGCTCGAGCACTGGATGATGAACTGGACAATGAAGTTTCGGATTCCTGTAGAGGCCAGTCAGTCGGCGGGCGGCACGCGGGGAAGCTGAAGAAGAGACAAACCCTGGCACTGATCCCGGGGAAGGACCTTCCACCTCGTCATGATGACATTGTCGAGAACCTGCAAGCCCAAGTCTGCCGATAAGTTTTGTCAGCTTCGTTCGTGAGATTGTCTGCCAGCGGATAGCAAGGCAAGGCCATGGCGTCGATGCATGACCGGCTGATCTCAACGATCGCGGGTGGTGAGAGTGTACGTACACTTTGTCTGGGGATATTGTGCATCGGAAAGGATTTTGTCGACCATAAGCCAAGAATCGGGGTCCTCCTTGAACTGCAGTGAGAAGTCAGCATCAATATTCTGTCTGATCGTCGGGCAGGCAGTCGAAGCTATTAGCTCGCTCGTGGGGGGGGGGGGGGGGG
>QUZD01000099.1:0-136814 GCA_003693505.1 Pseudonectria foliicola
GCGACGGCGGCGGCTGCTGCTTGCTACTGCTGCTGCCGCTGCCATAGCGGAGCATCACCGACACCTCGAGGAGCGGCGAGGCAGCCCAAGGCTTGGTGTTGGTTGCAGCAAGACGAGCAGGTGCAACTTGTAGTCGCGAGTAAATGATTACCCGCCCGTACTGAAGGCAGATACGGCGGCTTGCTCATGGTTTCAGCCAGACCAAGCTGCCGGATTGGAATGTTTGCTGGATCCATCACGGCGGGTGAATGCGGGGAGGGGGGGGGGGGGGGGCTTGGAGGCGTCCCAGCCTTTTATTCCGCACTGTACGACCATACAGTACCTCGGTGTCTACAGGTTACTGGAAGTGCACCTGCTGGCTGGCACACACCCGCTGGAGCTGAGCTTGGACGTTTTCAACGCTAGGCGGGGGGTCGCGCTGTGGTACATTAGCATGCTGCTCTCGGGGCCGGGCATCCATTGGATGCACAGTGCGTCGCGAGATTGATGGACATGCCATGGTACAGATTAACCTGTCCAGTGTTGGCCGGCCTGACCTGGTCAAAGACAGGACGGGCTGGACTGACGGGTTCCCGGGCACGACGGGGACCAACACGGACTCGACGGGACATGTCATCTCAATCTCATCATTTAAAAACCCCCCCCCGGCCCCAGCAGCCCGGGACGGCACGGACTAGAGCGCAAAGCGCGCCGCGTGGATGACAGTCAGTAGTGCCCCCCTACTCCGTGCACACTAGGCTGGTGAAGAGATCGATGAGCAGGGAACCTGCCGACTTGGGTAAGCAGCGACTCGCGGCACGGCCAGCGTGGGCATCCCAAGTGTCCGCTAGCCACAACGGCTGGAATGCGGGAGCGAGCAATTGGCGGCCAGTGGCACCGTCGTCACCGTTTCTGGCAGGGTCAATCTCAGGGTCGACCATACTGGGCCCATGCGCAATGCTCAGAATGCCTTGCCTATCAATACGGGATGGCATGCTATAGTACAGATTGTAATGTACAATATACCGAGGCAGACGGGCAAGACAAGGCATGGACGCTGACAAGAATAGAAACCCGCAACCCGGGAGTATACATGTACATGTATCCAATGTATATATGTATCGCTGCAATTCGAGGGTCGTATGTGATGCTCATCATGACCTATTCCATACAGTCACCGCATGCTGCGACACGATACGCATGGCGATGACTTCGCTGTCAACCCTACAGTACATATTGGACGCCTTCTGACCAAACTATCGATCGGCACCCAGCCAGCTGCATGCCTACGTCAACTGTGAGCTCAAGCTGCAGATACTATCCTGGTCCGGCACCAACAGTCTGGAACCACGGAAGAGACGTGCGAGTCTGCACACCGTACGGATGGATACATCACACACCCAAGCCCACGCTCACGCCCAAGCCCACTCCAGCCCGCCCCCCAGGCGTCTTCGGAAACCAAGCAAGAGCGGTACTGGTGGAATCGATGAGAGGAAGGGAAAGTGAAGGGGGGGGGGGGGGGGAGGACAAAGGGACTCCAAGCTGTAGCAAAGATAAACCCCTCAAGAGTTCATGTTTCTGCCGCTCTAGCCACCCGCCGATTCTAGATGTAGCCTGCCCGACGATGCAGCAGAAAGCCACCCGGCAACCTGGTCTTGTCGCGCATGTACCTATACGGAGCATTGGGCCCGGCGCCCTGGATGCTGCATGAATCAGGGAATCAGCCAGCACCCAGCCACGACGCGGCATTGGGATTACAGGGCGGGTGGGCGCCCTAGAGGATCATTTGGTGCCCTTGGTGCCCTTGGTAACCGCTGAGGCGTTGGAAAAAATGAAAGAAAAAAGGCCCATGCTCCAATCCATTCAACCAATTCATCATCTAAGATGGTTGGGAACAGGTCGGCTTTGACTTTTTAGCTGTTCGGGCGGGAGTGTAGCGTCGAGATATGCTTCCCTGAGCCTATTGCCACCCGCTTTGTAGCCCCGTTGATTGGGCGGTGGGCTGAGAAAAAGGCCGTGGAATTTGACCTTGCCAAGGGGTGGGTGCAACCTCGAGCCTATTTGCGCGTACTGTACAGTAGAGGAGGGCGACGGGGGCAACCAATCCAGGGACCTACGACACAATAGTATTGGCATTGGGCCGAGGTATGTGTGGTGGGTATACCTACTATGTAGTATATTTACGGAGTATGATTAATGTACGTACATGGGGACAGAGCACGTCTGTCTGTTTGCCCGTGTACCGGGTTGCTCCCCGTTGCGGGTTCGAATGTGAGACGACAGATGCGGTGCAGTGTAGTGCAGTGCAGTGCGGGCTCGAGAGATGGATGGGGGAGACCAAAGGCAGAGTTTGGGCATGTCTCGAGTCACGCTGGGAAGAAGTGACATGAAGGCTGCCGCTCCCTACCAGATGCGATGCCGACAGCGGGTCGATGAGAGGGGAGATGCTGGCTCGGTGTCGCACGCTGCTACCTCGGATGGGAGAACAAGAAGAATGCCAAGGTGCTCTTCCCAGCAGTGTGTTGGGACTGAGGGAACATACCTTACCATATCTGTACAGTAGTAGACGGTGGACGGTAGGTAGGTGGTGGCATGTGCCGAGCGGTCGGTACGACTCCAAGCTTGCTGCGGCAGAGTGTGCTGGAAACCGAAGAGAATACAACATGATTACTGGGGACGATACATGGTCTGATGGTACAATGTATCCTTCCCCATGCCATGCATGCATGCATCGGGTCGGTGCTCGATGCTAGGTATGTACTGTATGTACAGTACAATACAGTTTCAAGGGAGCCCGAAGAATCGGATCATGTGGGTGAATCGGCGGTAATTACAGATTACTGTAAGCAGCAGCCAGACGACGCCTCTGGCTGCCCTGCCAGTCAAGCCAGTCAAGCCAGTCAAGCCAGTCCCAGTGGGGTGGCACTGAATTCCTCGGGAAACCTAGAATGGCTGGAGGGGAGGCAGCTGCTTGCCAGAATCCCAGCAGCTTGGGCCCCTCTTTTGGTACAATAGCTTGTCCCCTGCCCGCCCACCCGTTTGGCGATGCGATGCGACAGCCCGGAAGGGCAGGAACCCAGCCCACCAGTCCGGGGTGGAGAGAAGGGGGAAGGAATGGGGGGGAGGGGTGAGCTTGATTGAAGTCGAATGTGAGTGTCAGTCAGATGGCCAACGAATGCTTGGCTGCTAGGCTGTCAAGGCTGTGTGAGTTGTGTTGTCAGCGAACCCTTTTCATTCGCATCATGTCTAGCCTGTCAAGCTTGTCAACGACTTGCTATGCCATACAAACTGACCTGTCATGCGCCATGGTCTTGCAGTGGAGAAACCAAGGTGTCAGCCTCGGTCTGGGAGCCACAGGGATGGCTTGCACGCATCCTTGCGGCTCTCTTCTGAGCTTCGGAGACATAACAGGCTTTGATGAGGGCAGATCCATGGCATTCAATGGCAATGCGCCGGTATGCCGGAGGGAGAGAGAGAGCGAGAGAGAGAGCGAGAGAGAGAGAGAGAGAGAGAGGAAAAGAGAGGACAAGAGAGAAGAGAAGCCTACTACGATACATGCAGCAGGAGCAAGGTACAGTGCACAGTAGTGTCTGTCGTACATGCATCCATCAGTAAGGTAGGTAGGTAGGTACCTAGGAACCTAGGTACTGTAGGTACAGCATGCAGCACAGTGCCCTGCTATTCCTGTCTCTTTTGGCGCTGGTCTGGGCGTAGGTGGCTCTTCCCGCTGCCAGGCGCTATCCCCGGCTGGGATGCGGCAGCAGAATCAGGGAATACGCCCCGCCTGCATCCAGCCAGCGGCCCCCACCCCACTTGGGCACTGTACGCGGAGCTACGGAGTTTTGTGCAGAGGGAGGTACCTACCTTACCTTACCTTACCTTAATCATGGACCACAACCGTACCGTACCGCACCGTACCGTACCGCAGCACCACACCACGCTACACCACACCATACCACACCACACCATACCACACACCACGCCAACTGCCCAGTCAGTCAGTGTAAAAGTACTGTACTGTGCTGTACCTCGGACCCAAGGTCCAACGATGCAACGCCTTTCCCATCCCGTCCCCAAAGCCCGGGCCATGCTGCATTGCATGCATGCATGCGTGCGTGCATGCTTGGTGGCCGGTTGAGGGCTTGATTGGGTGGCTACCGGCACCGCTCCGCTGTCGTTGACCTGTCGTGTACCGAATACCCAGACCGATTCTGGTTCTTCGTTCCATGCCTGTGGAAGCTTTCTCAAAAAAGCGTTCGCTGCTGGAATGCTAGGGAACAACACATGCTATCCATTCGCTGCCTAGTGCCTGAGCCGGCAGTTGCAGCCTTGTAGCATCCTTACAGCCCCGTCCAGTCCGGCCCAGCTCAGCCCAGCTCAGCTTTTGGCTGCTGGAATCCTTTTGCAAGTGGCAATTGCTGGATCGCAGGTGTCATCGATGCCGAGCCATCCATCGCCAGATCAGTTGTGCAAAGGCATCTCTCTCTCTCTCTCTCTCTCTCTCTCTCTGTCTGCTGGAGCGCGTTGGGCCGTTTTGGCTGATGCGGCACTACTACCACCAATACCACCGCACCGGCTCGCTCACCCACAAGAACCACAGAATAGGACCAACAGCTCGACGCTCGACTGCTCGTCGCCTGTCCGTGGCCTCTTTACTTACCGGATTAGCGCCTCTGGGGGCATGCCCGTCCTGCCCTGTCATGTCCACTCTTGGCTGGGTCCGGCAGGCTGGGCTTGTCATTTCAAAAGTACAGTACACATTACAACCTAACGGATTTGAATCGTACAGTACTCCTCACAGTGTCCGCCTGTCCGCCTCCAAGCCCTCCAAAGCTGGCCTCCAAAGCTGGCCTCCAAAGCTGGCCGCCAAGCTGGCCGCCGCCTCCACTCTTTTCCTAATCTGAGCGGGTAGTTGAAGCGCGCCCGTGCTTCCTCCGCCCAAGTCCACTGCGCTATTCCTCGCTCGCTGTACGGAGTACAGTACGGAGTACCTCTAGTCCTGGTCCTAGTCCTAGTCCTCTAGGTTGGTCTTCTCTCTCCTCTGGCCTGTCGTCTCTGGTCTCTGGGCTCTGGTCCTCTGGTGCTCTAGTAGTCGGTCCTCCACGCTCGCTCTGCCCTGCGTCCTACTATGTAACCCAGCGCTCCCGTCTCCATATCCATCTTGGCCCTCCATCTCCCTCTTCCTCCCTCTCTCTCTCTTTCTCTACTTCTACCCTCATCTAAATCTGTCGTATAAGCCTGGGCTGCTGCCTCTTCGATAGCCCTCTCTCTCGCCCATTGACACATTCGCACCATGGCCTGGCTGTAACCTCTGCGTCCCTGCCTGCTTCTACTTACACCCGGCCTTGCCCTTTCAGATTCATTCCCGCTCGATCGCATTCTCGACGGCAACCCGACCTGACCCAACTAAGCCTCCACCACTTTACACAACCTCTTGCACAAAACACACCCATCCTCAACCGTCAATCAATTTGGTCTGGTTTCTTCTCATAGTTGAGCCATACCGACACACCTATTTGACCAAATTCACGACCTTTCCCAGTCTCGACAACATCGACATCATTTACAGCCTATTGACCAGCATACCACACAACACACCCTTGCACCTCCGACATCATCATGAGTTCACCTGCTCAGAAGGGGGGTTCTGCCCCCAAAGAGGACAAAGAAAGAAGAGGCCTCGGCAAGGTTCTCTCTCGCGTCAAGACTGTTCTGAAGAGAGGCGAAAGTTCTTCCGGTTCTGGCTCCAAGCGTCTCTCCACCATGGCTACCGGTCCCAAGAGCGACGCCGGCAAGCAAGAGCCCGCCGCCAAGAGGTATGTTATTGTCGCTACCCGTCATTCGCGGCCCAATTCTACTCCCCAAATGTCCTTGGTGCTCTTGTAACCACGGCTAATTGTTTCCAAAGTGAGCCAATTGCTCCCGAGACTGAGGCAGCCAAGGCCCGAACTCGCTACGAGAACATGGACGGCGTCTCCAAACTCACAAAGACTCAGCTGCTGGAAGAGAGGGCCAAGAAGCTCGGCGAGCGGTACGGACTCGACCTGAAGGCCTCGGAATGGCAGACGGCCTCGCCCGACGACACAGTCCTCCGCATGGACAAGCCGATTCGCATGCGCGTCCGACGAACTTGCCACAAGTGTAACGCCTCTTTCACCTCGGCCAGGGAATGCCCCGAATGCCAGCACGCCCGCTGCACAATGTGCACTCGATACCCTCCCAAGCGCTCCGAGGCCGAGATCATCGCCAGCCGCGAGCGCCGAGCCGCCATTATCAAGGCCAACAAGGAAAACGCACCCATCATCCCCGACTACAACTTCCATGACGACAAGAAGATTATCCTCACCCGCCCGAGCAGGACTGGCGGCCAGGACCTGGTCCACAAGAAGCCCCGCCAACGAGTCAGAAGGACGTGCCATGAGTGCAAGACGCTCTTCGTCACCGGCAACAAGACGTGTGTCAAGTGTGGACACATTCGCTGCACAGACTGCCCCCGAGACCCGTAAGCTCACCTCACCTTTGCATCCCGCGCTTGACCATGAAATGAGAGTACAGCAAGCTAACCGGTTGTGCTTCTACAGGCCCAAGAAGGACAAGTATCCCTTTGGCTATCCTGGAGACGAGTTTGGTCCCAGCAGTGTGCCTCATTATGAGTGCAAGGATTGCAAGACTATATTCCCAACCAACACGAGTAACGGCACCAAGTGTACCAAGTGCGGCCTCGAAAAGACAGACGACTCGCCCCGTGTCCGCCCACGCAAGGTCGAACCAGAACCTGACCCGGAAATACTTAAACAATTGCAAGCCCGTCTGGACAAGTTGAAAATAACCTAGCACGACCAAGGCGGCCAGATACTGGGGCAGCAAGCCCCAGGGTCAGCTTATACAGGGGGTTGAGGGGAGGGGATAGCGTGGTGAATGATTTTACTTTACTTCTTGGCCAGACGGTCTAGCCATTGTGCGACATGGCCATCTTTGGAGGGACACGTCTATGCGATTTGATGAATCGGAGATTTCCGCCGTCCCGGCCGATCTTTGTCTCTTGTTCCTCTTGTTGTTTTTTTTGAACCTTCTATTTGACTACCCAGCCGACTTTACTACTTGCTCGCACAAACTCGACACAGCATACCCGCATTCCCCGGCATCAGACAGTGTTTCCACAAGATAGAAGGCGGAGCTCTTTTTTTTTTTATTACGCATACGAAATGACGAATTGAATAATTTCCAGAGCAACCATCCTGATTGAATTTGCCTGCATGCGCCGCATCATTTGCCACACACATACCGATCCACCAAGGGAGAGGGCGATGGAGCCCAGAAGGGGCAGGCGTTGATATCGATGGAGGAGATGGAAGGAGGAGGAAGAAGAAGAAGAAGGGTGCGCGCATACGATGGAGCTTCCGGCATGTAGGAGAATCCCGATGCAATGCCAGACAGTGCAGTGCAGGTCTTCCTTGATGGGTCGGTTGGGCGGGGGGAAGGAGAGAGAAAGTTGTAGCGACAGGACCAACACCAATGTGGAACTACTTGACTGGACGGACGGATGAAGTCGTACAGACGGTGAAACGTGGTGACGTGCGGATGCAACTCGACAACTCGTTTCCCCCCATCCGCAACCCACCTATGTACTCTAGGTACGCAATCATACCTACCTTGGCCGCCTTGGCCACCTTTGCTACCTTGCATGCCTCAACCAGCCACTGTACTCCGTCAGTCCATACATCCTTTGGTCCCCAATGGCCCCTATGCAGTACAAGCGCCTGGCCAGACTTGTCCGGCGGCCAGGTTCTCCACGGCGTGCAACGTCAAGGCATGCCCTGTATGTATGTATGTATGCATGTATGTATGTATGTATGTATGTTGTTGTATGTTGTTGTTGTATACATCTTGTTGCATGTAACCATTCCCCGCCCAAAGCCAAGCTCGTAATGTAATGCGGCGTCTCCCTTGCCATTGCCATGTCGCCATCCTCACACCACGAGATGCGCGACAGCAATGACGGACGAGAAGAAACCCTCTCAGCCAAGAGATGTCTCGCCGCCCCCCCTCCCTTCCCCTCCCCATCAACTCGTCCCCTTGCTCCCCCTCGAGTGTCTCTCCCAGCCCGGCGGAACCCCAAAGCTTGTGGCATGTCTCACATTTCTCTATTCTTCCTTTTTGATCCATTTCTCGTCTTCGCCTCCCCCTTTCTGCTCGGGCTGCCCTGCGGCCGCACTGTGGATGCGTGTTTCTCGGTACCTCCTTTGCTTTTTGTCCCCTTTTGCCGGCTTCGCTTCTGCCAGTTCGTACTATACTATACCCTGCCTGTCTGCGTCTTTGATCATCCCGGGACATCGGAAGCCCTAGCAACGCAACATCGGACTCTTCCCTTTTTCTTTTCTTTCTTTTCTTTTTCTTCTTTTTACTGCTGGTTGCCCGGAGATATTTGTCTCCTCCCGCCACTGGTCTGGTCGAATCGCTTGGGCTCGGCCCGTCCCCGCCTTCAGGACCATGCTCTACTGTAGCTGCGCCAATTTACATATAGCAAGTACTGTCTGTACATATTGTACATAGTATGATAGCAAGAGGAAAAGGGAGGGGGGGGCGCGTACGTCTACTTGCTTTGCTTCCCCCCCCCCACTGTGGCTTTCTCTCCAACTGCTCCATCGGCTCATTGCTCGTGCTTCTGGCACGTAGGGCAGCCAAACAGGGCAGATGATGTCTGGGTGGCAGCTGGCGGGAGAGATGGCGGGCGCTGGCGAGAGGAGCGGTGTGCGACGTTGGAGAAGTTTCCTTGTCCAAACTCGGTTTCTTTGTCTCACCTGCTCTTGGATTTGATGGGTGGCGAACCAAGGCCCGGCCCTGATGATTGCGTTTGCTACTCTGTGGTTGGACATGGAACAGGATCAAAGTACCACGGGTATGGAGAGAAGCAATCCCATGGCTGAAAAAGGGTTGTCATTGTGTCAATGATGCTACAGAATGAATACACACGGCTCCGTACGCTCAACACCATGTCTTCGCCAGCGTCACGTCTAATTCCCTTCCTGACGACAATGTCTAACTGATTCCTTGTGCGTCAATATTCACTCAATCGATCCTTGGAACGTTTCATCCCTCCCAACTCAACTTCCGTCTGCCGTCTCATGTCGTGCCCAGCCAGCCAGCCAGCGTCGACCCGGCACAGGGTGACACCCCTCTCCACCTCACCCGCATATGCGCGGCTGGTTTGCATAGCAGGGAATCTCGTCCTTCCCGACTCCCCAAGTTGACCTACTCCACCGGCGCATTCGGGTCTTGGAACACCTCCTCACTCACGTACGGCTCCAGCGCGAGCTGCGCCGTGTGGGCCACCGACGCACCCAACGCGTCCCGCCGATTTGCCCTGCGCCCGATATATCGCCCCGGCCCGTCCATGCGATTGTTCAGGTGCGGGTACTGTTCATCCAAGTTGCCCTGCGCAAGTGATTGTTCAAACTCGGCCGGGTTGAGGATAGGCATGAGTCGGTGTATCGGGTAGAATCGGCCTCTAACCGTTTGCTCCTTGAACAAGACGTTTTCCCCTACCAGCGCCCATCGCCACCGCTGCGCCGGCTGCACCGAGTTGCGCCACTGACTCTCGTCCCGCAGCGCAATCGGCAGCTGGTCCTCCGGCACTACATTGGGCGGCTCCGCCGCTCCGGTCACAGGTTGGTAGATGTGGCCGCGGAAGAAGACGGCACCAGGAAAGTCCTTGACTGTAAAGATGTAGCGCAGGCCAAGTATCCCCGTGTCTACCGGAAGATTGAGCTCGGCCGGCAACTTCACACGTAATGTGTCTCCAATCTCGATTCGCTCTGCTCCAAAGAAGCAGCCGTAATAGGGAACCGTTTTGGAGTTTGGATCGTCGGAAAGGGGGGACCAGAGTGAATAGGAGTAGTCAATCTTGACTGCCGCCATTTTCGAAGCATCGAGTGCCACGAGTTCCCGCTTGTTACCATCATTGCCCGGCGAAAGGAATAGCCCATCCCAGTTGATCTCGTCATAAATCTTGTCCTTGAGTTCGGCAATGGAGACGGGCGGAACGGTGAAGGCGTGAAAGGGCCTCATGTCAGCGTCTGACTTGGCCACGTGCTGCTGCGGAACCGAGCCATGATTAATAGGCATGATTTCGTAGCTGCCGTTGCCAGATGCAGCAATCACACCCAACCGCCAGGTGGTTCCGTTCTGGTACCATACAAGCTCGCCAGTGCGGAACAATAGGGATGACTTGAGAGCCCATTGTATAGGCTGCGGTTGCTGCTGCGGTGGTTGGGGATAAGGGTGCGGCTGCGGAAGAATCTGAGGCTGCGTTTGCTGTTGAGGCTGAACCTGACCCTGTGGTTGGGCATGTCCCTGAGGGTGGATTTGTGTTTGGTGCTGTTGAAACTGCCCCTGAGGCCGGGCTTGCGCTTGACGTTGCGCTTGTGGCTGCGCTTGTCCCGGTCCATGACCGTGACCGTGACCGTGACCGTGGGGCTGGGGTTGCACTACTGGAGTACCAGATGCAGGCGGATTCTGAGCCGGCACCGTCGGCGTGCCGGTGTTTGAGTGCGCCGATGGTGGGCGTTGAGGTGCAACCGACGTTTTGTTCATCGGCTGGCCAGGTATCGTGGGCAGTGGGACAGGCGTCACCCTTGGAGGAATCTTTTCCGATTTGGAGGTATCTGGCGCAACAGTTGACGTCTCCTCCGAGGTCAGGTTCAGCTTTGTAGGACTGAAGACGTTGCAATGGGCGCAGCAGCAGTCTTTATAGTCCATGGACGCAGATAAGAGCCATATCATATGAACTGCAAACTCTTGCGGGCTCTTGAAGAGTTTGGCTTTGATGGGGTAGCCAGAGACCCAAAGATGTTTGGATTTCTCGTACAGCCAGTATCCACGAGGGAACTGCACATACCATGGGTTTCCCTCTAGGTCCACGTTAGGTTCCGATTCGAGTGTTCAATGATTGGCTTGGTCTTACCTTCAGGATGTGGGCATAGCTCTTGCTTTAGCAGAATGCCCAGCTTGATCCTCCATTCCACAAACCGAGGGTCATCTTCAGCAAGTCGAATCATTTGCGGCTTGGACCTGGGTGTCCTCTCAGCGGCTGCCACATCCTTTGCAGTCTTCTTTGTTGACGCTGGCGGAATCGCCGTGGCCGGTGGCCAGTATCCCGGCCCGGTATCGGCCCCATCACTCCGACCAACCCGGACCACGTCAAAGTCTTTCGTCTCGGTCATAGCCGGCTCCTGGCGATCTCAAAAGTCCCGAATCCAGCTTCGCCAACCGATCACCTCACTGAGCGTGACCACCAGACACACACAAGTATGTGAGCTGTCAATGGCGCGTCTGAGATCTGAGGCGGAAGTCAATAGGGACAACAATACAGCCAGACCAGAAGAGCAGGCGCGTCGTTTATCTTGCGCACACTGATGTGTCGTTCGCCCACCCTCGTATGTCTAGCCTCATGTGGCTGGCTCACGCGCTGAAGGCCTTGCAGAGAACGCCGTCAATGATGAATGCTGGCAGTCCCACGAAGACGGTTCGCGCCAATTGTTTGCACTCAGCCTTATTGCATGGCCCAATGAGAGAAACTTCCGGTGGTTTTGGACTGAGCTTCTGTCTTCTGGTCGTCGCGATTTGAGTTGATGTTGGTCGTCTGAGTTGGCAGGACGAAGGGATGAGTGGGTCAAGGTCAGAGCTGTTCTGGCTTCACCGGGATGATGAGTCAGCTACTCTCAGCCAATCATTTCACACGACAACAGACGCTGGCATCCCGGCATCCCTTGATTTCGCATGGATAGCATGTCAACATGTTCTCACAATCATTGGAATTAAGTCTGTTCAATGAATCATGGGATAAGTACGCTGTCTGAACGAACTCGGGATCTGAAAATGTTAGGAAATATTGAAACAAACATGTACATTACATCATTCATCGTTTAGGGTATCTGTCTATTCTTGGGGCCCGACTTGAGCCGTCCACGAAATGTACAATAACGCCGACATACTGAACAATAGGAAGTCTGTGTTGGAAATGATTCAATTATATATATATATATATTTTAAATATTTAGTCTCTTCCTTCACGAGTACTCGTTATGACAGTTTTTGTGTAGTAGTAGTCACCAGCCTCAAGCCCACCCTGCTTGTTAAAGGCCGCTTCTCTTAGTATTGGTAGCATATCGTTTTCGGCGTTTTGCCGTGACATATTTCCCAGCGGCCTCTCCCATCTACCATTTGCCGTTGAAGGAACGCCCATCTCCTGTGAATCGTGCATCTCATTCGATTTATTGCCCAACTTCGTGCCTCGACTGTCTCTCTTTAGACATCCACAAATGCGCGCTCGCAGGTAGTGGCGGAAGGGCTTTGTGGTACCGAAAACGATGAACGTGATCAACGGCGGTAATGCTCCGGGGAGAAAGAAGATGAAATCGCCCTTGGCACGTGCGGCGCTGAGGTCAGCCGAGTCTCCAAGATGAGCACGTGTGTTGTCGTTTGCTGCTCTCATCTCGTTGGTGATTGCGACTACTTGGTACGCACTATTTGCATCTTGTTAGCAACGCACCGACAACGGTCACTTGACTTGACTTGACTTGCCCCAGAGCGAGGAATCCCACCACAAACCGCAGAAGAAGCCACCTATCATAGATACTAGTCTTTTGGAAAAACGTGCGGCTGCCAGAGTTCCCTGAGATATTGCCAGTCCGCGTCGACGAATCCCCGTAGCGAACGTCGAATGAAAGCAGCTGCTGTCTTGAATATATATACCGCCCGAGGATGGCCAACAGCATGATGGCGCTTCCGCACAGGCCAAGTATCACTGTTGAAGTCAGACCCAGAGAGTCTCGTTGATTCAATCACGAAAACGTACCGCAAATGTTGGCAACAATGAAATAGGGAATCGTTCGCTGCTTCAGAGCGTCGAGTTGCAAGAGGGCCATGGTGGTGGAGGGGAGTACCACGGCTATTATCTTGGCGGTTGGGCTAGCGTATCGAGGTGTATTCATAAACAACTTCAACTGGTAGACTGATTGAAGCAATGGCGCGCACCAGAACACAATGAGGAGTGCTTCAATGCCGTAGCAAGCGAATTCTGTCAGGAAGTCAGTACCGTGTCACTGGAAGGCGCCCTGCACAACATTACTAACGGATAAAGAAGAGGACCAAGTCAAGCCCCACGGAGCTACTAGAAAAGGCCAGCTCTGGGCTTCCAGAGTTGACGATGGAGTTTTGGTACTGTCTCTGTTTGATACTTCGCCAACGCATGATAGTGTGCACTTGTTGCATTATTGAAGCTATGCTTCCCACCATTGTAACGATGGACAACAAGAAGACATCTGTAATCGGGTCAGTATGGGCGTATCCAATCCGTCGCCGTCGGCTCAGCACCAGGCCAACTTACAGCTTGTCCTCTCCCGGTGAACCCAGACCAGCCAGGCCAGAAGAGCACCAAAAGCGAGACAGATGATGGAGAAGACAAGTACCCCGACTGCCAAACCAACCACGTTTGGAGGAAGCTGTGGTGCCGCCATTTCCAGCAGGTTTTGGATTTGGCAGATCGACGGACAGGGACCCTGCACTGCAGGGAATATGCGGAGGATATATCAGGATGAGGAATGGAACAGGCAGTACATTCTGTTCATCGAATCAATCTGGCCCCTCTGAACCTAAACGGCGAACAGGAAGACTACAGATTGATTGACGTCGCGTAATTCTCCTACGGGGATGGCTTGGTAAAAAGGTGCGCATCTACCTATACCGGAGGACACGGACGTGGTGGATAATGCGGCGTAGCAAGTCACGCCATGACGCCGAGCTGAACACTACCTCTACTAATCGGCCCCGCGCAACGAGCGTTTGAGGCTGGACTAGGATTATCCCAACAACGAGATAGCCGTGCCCGGCCCGGCTGGAAGCGTGGGCGAGAAGCTGCATTGGGGAGGTGCGGTGGTGTGGTGTTCTTGAAGAGGCGCGGCCAAGTCCCCGCCGAGCAGCCAACTGCTCAAGCCGTTGCAACCATTGTCACCATTGCCATCGCGGTCCGTATGCGGCGCTGCAAGTTTCAGGACCCTCGATATATGCAGAGTCAGGCTCTACCATGTTCGTTTCTGCTGAGGTGCATATTGGCCCCCTGCATATCGATCGCAATCGCGATTCTTACTCGTGGCCATGGTGGAATCCCTAGTTTCGCCGCCAGGATTGTAAGTGGAGGAAATATCCATGGCACTACCCGACAAGGCGGATCCTCTAACCGTCTTGAGTCCAAGTTACGAATCGTGAGACGGAGCTGCGGATCGGGTTCGCTCTTCGACATATCAGGCAGCCTGACTGCTCTTGCTCTGCGCGCATCCTCCCATCCTTCGCTCTTTGCCTCCTAGACTCTTGCTCGGTTACATCTTGGCGAGGGCCAAGCACTCTGAGCTGTTGATAAAAGTATGGCGCATTGCTCTTCTTTTCCGCGGCCCTAGTTCTCTTCAATGTCCCAGTAAAAGGCTCCCTTGTCTGCCAAAGTCATCAACATACACAATACCCAGCCCCACCTGCCTTTTCCAGATGCCGCAAGAGATGGCGAGCCAACTTGCCCTGAAGAAAGTCTAGCCTGTTCTCGTCAACAAGCACAACACAAGGCAGGTAGATGGGTTGACACACTGATAGTACTCGGCTTGATAAAAATAAACTTTCAATCTCCAAAGTCCGGTTACATTGTGTGTATTATGGGCATCGCAGTATTAACACCGGGATCGACACGATTGATAACGACAAGGTCTGTCCATCCCAGCATGGATCACCATAGCGGGCGGGTCGAGACCATTTCAAGATCGCGGCTGTACACAATGTACCCACATAACACAACTACTACGTCGTACAGTACAGTCGCCCTTGGGCGTTCAGATGAGATACCACGAGGCTTTACGAGCTAGTGCCTGAGCCGCCTTCTGTTTGATTGCCCATGCGTTGCACTTTACGGTGCAGTGTTTCCATATCTTACCACGTTCCCCCCACCTCGGTCACAGTGGACGGAACCCTTCCGACCGGAAGCCAATCGTGACAGCTCTCGGCTAGTTTCTGTACCTACTGTAGCTGATTCGTATCGTGCCTTGACGAGGAAAAACTCATTTCATGTCAAAGAGTCCGGATCGCAAGCGACGTGGGTCAGCCTGACAGACTATTGATTCAACAAGATCGGTTGTCCACAGTCCACGTGGCCAGGAAATGCCGATGAAATGGGTGCAGGGGCATGATTGGTGCCTGCAAACTACCGGCCGGCGTGGTGAGCCTGAGCCTGAAACTTTCTCTCAAGATGCAGAATATCTCCTACAGCCTGACGATCAGGGTGCTCGACTCTCGTGGCTAGGAGTCGCGAACAACTACATGGTACATAAATGTACTTAGAGTCCTATAGAAGTAAAAGGCACCATTGCCACTCAGAAGAGACACCAAAGACTGCATTGGGTAGGTCGTTCATCTTAGACCCAATTTGACCTTTCCTCTCGTTAGCATCGTCCATGGTCGTAATGGAGATAGATCCGCTGTTGCGTATTTCCCTCCTTCATCGTCCATAACGCTTCTTGGAGAACGGTGCTAAATTTAGTATGCTCGCCGTCACAAAGAACGACTTATTGACCGTGTTCCTGGCCTTGCTTTTTATAAATGAAGTACCTTGAGAGACGGCATCAATAGGCTCTCCAAGTTACATGGTGATGTCATCTTGACCCCTTGCCCCGGCTGAATCCATATTTTGCGCCGTTCTTCACGAAGGCCTAGGCAGAGAATCGGATTTCGAAGAAGCAAAGACCAAAGGGAAATACATGTTGCGGACTGCCGTACCGAATGAGGTATCTTTCAGCAGCATCGGAGCAGATCTCGGTGTTTCCAGTGAGAGATGAGAGACACAGACTTCGAGAATATGCACGACTATGTGACTTGACGCGCTTGATGCTTTATGAACCACAATCACGCGAGAAAACTGAGTGTTCATCTTGATTGATCTCTTACTATGTCATTGGAGATCTGCCGCGTCTTCTACGAGAGCTGCAGCTCGAGGTTCGCTACCGAAAGCTAGACCAATCTTCCGATTGGCTTATTGTCTCCATAGCCTTCTAAGATAGGCAATGCCATACTGTTTTGCATTCAAACCACTGCTATTTCTGAAACAAGAGCGCATTGGTTTTGCCAAGTCGGAGCGTTGCCAAAATACATTTGAACAGGGGGGGCAGTCCTAGATACCTAGCCAACAGGCCAGCTTGATGTCGCAATCACGACAAACCTAGCACTTAGGGACGCAAAATAAGACGTTGGACAAAGCTCTCACTCGACATACTAGTAGACTGGGGCGAGGAGGTCACTTGAATGATAATTTAACGTATTTTCAATTCGACAATGTACCAAACGGGGTGGTGTAAACCATATGGGGTGATCTGGCTTGCCTTGTTGGACGTTATCACCACCCACGCATTCCACGTAAATACGACTCACATGACCTACCTAAGACGCCCATGACAGAGAAATATGAAGCCGTCTTAGACGTTCAGCTACGTAAATGCACGGCAAACTGTGCATATCAGATTGAGTCGAAGGCGAAGGGCAATGAGGAGCTAGTGCTGGTGGTTGTTGGCAAGGATACTGACACATTCAACAAAGCCCATGCAAGTGTCAAGTATGCAAAGAAGATCGAGGAACCCAGACGTAGCGATAGAAGAGATGATAGAGATAGCAGAATAACTCGTTGGGTTGAGCGGCCTGACGGGGAGGTGAATGTCCGGTACTTCGATGGTACCTGATCAAACAAAGAAAAACAGATGGAAAAGTGAGTAGCGCTCAGGTGCCCACCCCCCTTCAGTGAAAGTCTTGCTTTAAATTGTGGGGCCTTAACGCGTGAACGCGTCTCCAACACTTGAGCTTCACTCTGCCTGATCCAACTGTGCTGGCTATCAGCAAACTCCGGGACCATGGACGGGACAACGTATGGCCACGGGAACAGAGCCTTCCTACAGGCTATTATGGTCCGCGGGACCATCACCTTCGAGACCGCGCAGCCGATCTTGGCGGAGATTTACAACCTTGACTGCGGCGGCGACTCGGACGTTCGCGCCGACCAAATCACGGAGGAAGACTTCTTCAAGTATCTAGACATTGCATCCCAGGCAGTGTCTCGCTTCGACTACGAAATCCGAAGTACGGTTCACCAAGTGACGAAGCAGCGCATCTACGCCCTTATCAACACGACTTCCGATCCCCAGACTCAGCTTGCCACGACCTACAACCCCGAGGAGCTTTCCTTCATCAAGCGGATCCTCGATGGCATGTTTGAGAAGTACAATTCGCCGCGCATGGAGGTCCTTGCGATTACAGAGATGCAGGCCATCAAGAGAGCCCGACCGGACCGCAGACAAAGCCAACCAGATCCGGAGACGCAGACGCAGACGCAGACACAGACCCAGATTGACAGAGGCCTGAAACACAGCGAGGTCGAGGCCGTTCTGGCCAGTCTGGTGGAGGGAGGCTGGTTTGAGAAGAGCAGAGAAGGCTTCTACAGCCTGTCGCCGCGGGCGCTGCTCGAGCTGCGCCCCTGGCTTGTTGAAACCTACAACGACCCAGACGCAGGACCCGATGAATGGCAACGTGTCAGGTTTTGCGAGGCGTGCAAGGATATTGTGACTATCGGACAAAGGTGCGCCAACCTCGATTGCAACCTACGTCTGCACGATGTCTGCGGAGAAGCATTTTGGCGGACACGTCGGGATAAGAAATGCCCGCGATGCTCTACGGAATGGACGGGCGAGAGGTTCTCAGGCGAGAGAGCCATAACGACAACCCGGTCTTATCAATCTGGCCGGGGGAGGGGCAGTGGTTGGCGACGCAGCACGTTGGCGGACGACGTGATGCGCGAGGAGGGAGGCGACGATGAAGTGGATGAGGAATCAGCCGGCGAGGACATGTGACGCTGAGATGGAGATTTTCAAAAGGTTATGGCGATACGGAGATACCCCAGTTGCATCCAATGGAAATGCAAACGACGTCTTTTTCCAGTATCAGACAGCTCATCATTGTTATGTGGCAGTCGGAACAATAACGCCACCTTGCGACGACGATGCGCTGGTCACATTCGAGGAGAGAGCTCAGCTGTGGCTAATGACATCATTTGTGGCGCCCCACTTCCTTGTGGCCGTGTGGCATTGCTTGGTCTTGACATGAGACAAAGCGAGACCGCCTAGAAGCGCGCGCCTAGACTGATGGGACAAGCGTCGCAACCCTTTCTCAACGTGATCGACTATAGCTGGGACTGGCGGCCTCTTGTTCTTCCTTCACCTTGCCATCTCAGCAACAGATAACACTCTTTCCATCGGCCAACCGCTCCATCCATCTCACCCATCTACTTCCACCGATCAAACCAGCAAGGGAGGAACCACCATGTTGGAATATTTCACCTACAAGAAGATCAAGAAGCATCGAGCCGAGAAAGAGGCTGCGAAGGAGGAGGCGCAACAGAACGAGGACGTGCATGCTGCGCCGGCCAGCGCACCCACCAAGAGCAGCGGCTCCGGCCGTCGTACCAGCAAAGCCAGCGTCGCGGACACGGACCGACGATCAAGCTTCGAGCATACCCCGCCCAATCCGGTACTCGACCGGGACGACGAAGCATGGCTGCAGAGAATCCTCGAGGACGATGGTCCTGCCCCGCCTCTACCACCGCGAGTCCAGACGCCCGATGTGACGATCTCCTCTGATAGCGATACCCCTGTGGCGGACAGAACATCCACCGACGAGCTTGCGGAGAGGAGCAAGGAAGAGGAGAGGAAGAACAAGGGCAAGGGCAAGGATAAGGAGGACAAGGAGAAGAAGTCACCAAACCGGCTATCGCTGCTGTTCACCCGGAAAAAGAAGCAAGGCGACACCTTAAGCCCAGACGACATCACGCCCCAGGAAGTTGAGCGCGAGAAGAAAGATCTATCCAACGTCCTCGACCGCCTGAATCTACAAGCCAAGAACAACAAGATTGTCTCGCTGTCCAACGAGTCCTCGGAGCTCCTCCAACGGTTCACGCAGGTCTTCAAGGACCTCGTCAACGGCGTGCCCACCGCCTACAACGACCTCGGCCGCCTCTTCGAGGACCGCGACGGCGCCATCAACCGTGGCTTCGAGAAGCTGCCCTCGTCCCTCCAGAAGCTCGTCACGCAGCTGCCAGAGAAGCTGACGGGCTCGCTCGCGCCCGAGATCCTGGCCGCTGCCGCAGAGAGCCAGGGGCTCAAGGCCGACACCTCGGGGGGAGTCAAGGATGCGGCCAAGAATCTCTTCATGCCGCGGAACATTGCGGATCTCGTCACCAAGCCTGGCGCCATTGTCAGCATGCTCAAGGCCATTGTCAACGCGCTCAAGCTACGATGGCCGGCCGTCATGGGCGCCAACGTCGTCTGGAGCGTGGCCCTTTTCTGTAAGTGTACCCCTCGACGACGCACGTTCCCCAGCCCCGCAGATGACTGACCCTGCAACCAGTGCTCATGTTTGTTCTCTGGTATTGCCACAAACGCGGCCGAGAGGAGCGCCTAGAGCGGGAAAAGGCCGGAGAGCCCGTCATCGACGGTAGCGATCGCATCGAGGAACTCCCCGACGACCCACTTCTGCCGGGCACGGAAGCGGCTGCTACGTTCCGGGCCACGGGGGCAACGGACTCGGGACCCGCTGACGGGGCGGCTGCTGGGAGGGAGACGAAGAGGAAGCCTGTGCCGGCGACTTCGTCCCGCCGCGAGGCTGATCGTACTTGAGCGAGGGTGGGAGTATGACGAGGGAAGGGGCGTGGGTTGCGTGTCATATGAGCAGGTCATGATTTTGTCTTGCGGAACGAACTATTCATTAGTAATGATATGATGAACACACTGACATCTCAATCATCCAAAAGGGGCGCATGTCAAAAAATCACGTCGTATTCCTGTGTCCGCATGGGGTATCTCTTGAACCAACCGACAGTAAACTCCAGAAAATGCACCGCCCGACCAAGCATGGCCTGTCCATGACTTTCTACACTTTTCTAGTCCTCTTGAACCAGTTCCTTAATCTCCTCTTGACCAGGCGCCAGAGCTGCCGTCCCACCGCCGACACTTCGGCCCTGCTGATCGGTTACACCCCCGCCATCCTGCATCCAGAAGTCAACCTCGTCAATGATGTCGTAAACAATGTCTTCCGCGATTTGTTCCTGGTACCGCTCCGATAGAGCTCGGACCTTTGTCAATCGGGAACTGGCAGCGGCAGACTTGCTGGCATCATCCTCGTCCTTGGCAGCGGTGTCGTAGCCAGGGGGCGGGTACCAAAAATCGGGCCCAAAGTTGACCTCTGCGGCACCGCCGCGAAAGATGCTCACGGCAGGGTAGTAACCCAGCATGCCGTCATCGAGGCCCTTTCGGGCGCCGACTTGTGGCATGGGTCGCGACGCGGGCGGCAGAAAGCCGAGGAGGTCCTCAAAGGCTGTGCCCATGAGGGCACCGTTTTTGTAAATGCGAATGCGAGAACCGGGGAGCGTGCGTAGCCCGGGGACTGGGTTATTGGGGCCTGGAGGTTCGGATGAGGCACCGGGGCCGGAAGGGCCTGGATTCATTAGGTCCTCAAGCTCCTTTGTTATGTGGTATTCGATCTTCTCAAAGTAGGTATGGGCCTTGAATCGAATCGGGACCCTGTCTCGGACAATGTTGGCGGCTTCTGCGGTGGGCGCCGGTTCCTCGTCGGCAAGATCTACTACGGGGTTGTACTGGCCTGACATGATTCTCCGTTGCAGGTGCTCGGACGGCAGCTGGATCTCCAGGCCAATGACGTCGCCCTCATGAATGCCCTCACCGGAGGGGAAGAAATCTTTGGGGCGAGACATGAAGACCTTTTCGCCGGCGACATCTCTGATTCCGTAGCTGTAGGCATCGAATCCAACCGGGGCATCCAGTGACGCCTCGCGCCGTGCCCATCCCATGCGAACGTGGCGACCGCCCTCGGGCTTTTCCTCATCGTTTTTCGGCTTGCGAATACCCTGGGTGATTTTGCATTCCCAATACCACGTGCCCTCGCGGACTGCGACGTTTGCGCGGGCCATTCGGAAGCCTTTGTCGGTCGTGACTCGGCGGGCGGACTTGTCAAAATAGACATGGCCAGCAGCATCCTCGAAGCTCATGCGGGGGCCAAAGGGCTCGGACTCGGTGGAGCGGTAGTAGATGGAAGAAGGGAAGAGGGGATCGGCGATGCAATGGGTGTAGCGAAAGTTCTTCTTGTTGGAGACACTGGGGCAGTATGAGCATGCGTGGGGTTCCTTGCATGTTCTGTTTTCAAAGCAAGACTTACTGATCAGACGTTTCAAAGAACTCGATTGACTGGCCTCCAGGTCCCTGGACCTCGTGATGGGCTGTCAAGACGGGACCGCGAGGGAGTTCAAAGTCGGAGGCCTTGGGAGGGGCAACCTTGTACCGCAAGGGACTGGCCCTGCTCTGGTCCGGGTCCTGGTTCTGCTCCTTTACTTCCCGAACCGTCTTGGGATCCGGGGTGGCGCGGTTGCTATCGCCGCCAGCCTTGGATTCGCGCTTCTTGAGCGTCTCCTTCTTTGTGCGGGCGGGCTTGGTGCGGGTAGCATCTTCGGGGACGGAAGGAGGCTCGGTGGAGGGCCGAACGTCGGGGTTGAGGGGAGATGGAATGGCCGGGCTGTGGCCGTCGGGGGCGTCGAGGGCGCGTTTCTGGGGGATGGAGGAGAGGACGGCGGAGGGAGTGACCTCTTGTTTGGGGCTTCCGACCTCTGAAGCCATTGAGGGCGTATCGTATTGGGAGCGAAGGGGGGAGAGGAGGGGGTTTAGTGGTGGTGGCGGTGGTGGTAGTGGTGGTGATGACGAAGTTGTACGGCAGGGATTGACTAAAAGTCGCGACGCGTTTCTGGGTGCTCATATTGGTGGTGCTATTGAGCCACCTACTGTTCACGGGTACCTAGGTAGGTACAGTACAGTAGTACAGTACAGTACTGCAATGGTACAGTAGTGTGCCACAGTGGCGGCAGCCACTAGCAGCGCAGGTCCCACAGCAAAAGAGGAGCCGATCTTGGCCTAGCGCAGCTGGATCTCAAGTTTGCAATCCCCGGTGACAGCGGATCCAATGACGAAGGAGGGGGGTGTCGTTCTTTCGACCAATCAAGAGCGGGCGAATGTAATCCGACGCACCTCAGGCCACCGCAGAGCCGCTGGCGTCGTGGGCCGAAGCTGGCTTCTGGGCTAGAGTGGCAGAACCACTGCAGAATAACACCGGGACCGAGGAGGGTCCAATAGCCTGGAGCCGGTTAGTATTGCGGTGCCGTGCGGGATACAGACAAGGCAGACGCTCGAGGCTAAGAGGCTAGAGCAGGTAGGAAGGCAGGCAGGCAGGCAGGCAGGCAGGCAGGCAGACGGCCGGCAGAACTGCGCCGTGCCGTGTACCGTACCGTAGAGAGTCAGTCAGTAAATCCATCGGTCAGTCAGTAGTCAGTCAGTCAGTCAGTCAATCAGATCAGGGCACCCTGTCATCGCCAGCAAGACGCCAGCACCGACTGGCTGGGAACGGCTTTTTGCTCCGAGGAACAACCCCAACCCACGCACCACGCTGGTCCATCTCCATCTCCATTTCCTTCATCTCGTCTCCCTGTTTTCTTGCTGTCTTGCTGTCTTGCTGTCCCGCCGTCTCGCCGTCTCGCCGTCTCGCCGTCTCGCCGTCTCACCGTGTCCTGATACGACAACGACGATAACTGACCGACGCTGACCGCTGCTGACCTCGGGCCTCACTCTCACTCCGCCACGCTGGCACAGCAGCACACAGCACACACCACGCTTGCTGTAATTGCCTATCGCTTCACTTCCCTCACTCACCTCACCTGCAACTCACCCACTCTCACGCATCCTCACCCGCGCAATCACTCGCGCCATCACCCGCGCAATCACCCGCGCAATCACACTCAAACTCACACTCATCACTCACATTCACCCTCACCCCATCTGATATCATATCCGACCCCGGCATAAACCCGGCAGCTGTGCTGCGCTGTGCTCTGTCTGCCGACTCTATTGATAGAAGGGTGGCATCGCGCCTCCACCATCCCCGGGCCAAGCCCAACCCAACCCGGCCAAGCCTTGCCTTGTCTTGCATCGTCGTGCATCCCATCCCATCCCATCATCCCATTCCATCCCACCACGTCTGACGTCGGACTGCTGCGCTGCCACCGCCTCTTCCACTTGCATCTCCATCTCCCTCTCCTCACTCACACGCCAGGCAGACCTCCTTTCCCTCCCCCTTCCGCCCCTTTGCCCTTCCCCTTCTCACCAGAAGCACTCGACGACCCCTCTCGCCTGGGCGGCAGAGATATAGGCCCGGCCTTGAACTGTCGTGATCGTCGCCCATCCTTGTTCGCCGCCGCGTGTCCCTGCGCCTGCCACCTGCGTCTGCGCCCGTGTCTGCGGTGCTGGTACACCTCCTTGCGCCTTGCCATCGGTCCATTGCAACAGCGGCTTCGCTTGCGTCTGTCGCTTCCGCCGACTGCTTCAATCGGCGTCTGCGCCTGTGTCTGCGTCTGCGCCTGCGCCTGCGTCTCCATACATCTCGATCGCGGCCTGCGCTTGCTGTTGGGCTGCCTCTCCTACCACCCCTTTTGTCCACGGTCAACCCGGCTCATCTGGTGGCGGTCCAGATAATCTGCCATACCCTGTCTCTCGATTCCCCTGCGGCCCTCTCCATCTCGCGACTCAGCACACTATTCAGTCCATCTTCGCACCGTTACGACCTCTCTTCATCTCTCTCCCTGTCGTCCCATTTGCCCCCCGAACACCTCGGCGTCTCCACCATCAACGTCGGATCCGTCCCATCAGCACTCGCTAGGACAGCAACCCTCGACGACAATCAAGACTCTTTCCCGGACAATCCTTGTCCCCTGAATCCCTTATCGCCGCCGCCGCGATCGACTAGATTGGCGTCTTCTCTCAACTCGCCGCACCATCTGTTACATTTAGACATTCCAGGGTCGGGGAACTCGGGAGCTTTTCTGGTTCAGTCTCCCCACCAGCCTTGTGCAAGACAAGCACACCATAATTCAATCGAGCCCGGTGACTGCCCTACAGGGATTGGATCATAGCCCTTGTCTCCTTTTCAGGCTTGCCTCGGCCTACGGATACTTGACCGTCTTGTTCTTCAAGGAGCGCCCTTCTCTGGATAGGGACTCCCCAAGGCCAGCCCCTCCTCCCACTCTCCGTCTGCTCGTCAACCGCTTTGAACGGTCGTCGAACCCCATCAGACGTATTCCCATCTTCCAGTCTCGGACAGTCAAGCCTCTTGGAACCTTTCAAGCCGATGCGTCGCAACGTGCCTGATTTCTAAACATCAAGTTTCGTCGTCCGACACTCAATCCGAACAATCTAAACCTGCGCCCCGAACAACCTTTGCAACGAGCATTTGGTCTTATCCTCCATTCTGCCGGATGAGCGAGTTCACGGAGTCAGCGGCGCCTGGCAGCCACCACCGCGAGCCTACTTCGGCGCGGACCGCGTTACCCTCAAGGCCCATGTCGTCCAAAGACCAAGGTCGTGGTCCTCGTCAGAAACCCGCCGGTGGTTCGCCGGCATCGCGAAAAAGCCCATCTGCGGAAGCCCCATCAAAAGCCCCAAGTCCCGGCTCGGAGCACTCTTCGCAGGTAGGCGCAGGGCCTTCAGGTAGCCAAGGCCAGGTGTGCAGGTGAGTTTCCAAAGTCCACGTTTTCGTAGTTGTCGAGTTAACATTGAAATTCAGCAACTGCGGCACAACCCGAACCCCCCTCTGGAGAAGGTCGCCTCAGGGTGCGACGATATGTAATGCTTGCGGTCTCTATTTGAAGGCCCGGAATGCCGCCCGACCAACGAGCCTCAAAAGACCACCCAATGTTGTGGCCGCGGAACCGCCCCGAAAATCAACCTCAAAACCATCAGCGACGAGCAGCTCAAAACAAACATGCGGCTCTGCCAATGCAACCTATGTCTCTGCTGACCAGACGCCCGGCGGCACATGCCCCGGCGGTGGGCGTTGTAATGGTACTGGCGGCGCCGAGGGCTGCAACGGCTGCCCTGCCTTCAACAACCGCGTCTCCAAAACCGCCAGCCTCGGCGGCATGCAAAAACGACAAGGGTGCCAGAGCATGAAAACGGAACCTACCCCTCTCGACATCAATGCCCTTGAGAGTCAAGATCCCGATGCTGCCGTCGTGATTGCCTGCCAAAATTGTGGTACCACCATCACGCCTCTTTGGAGACGCGATGAGAGTGGCCACACCATCTGCAATGCGTGTGGTGAGTGACAAACAAACACAAGGAAGGGGAAAGAAGTGGTTTAGGACCAATCAGCTAACTCTTTGGAAGGTCTCTACTACAAGCTGCATGGCGTCCATCGCCCGGTGACGATGAAAAAATCAACCATCAAGAGGAGGAAGAGGATAATCCCTGCCTCCCAGGATGAAGAAATGGAAGACGCAGCGGAGTCGGCCGGGACCGGTAGCCACGAACCGACGCCAGAAAGGGGGACTATAAACGATGACGGATCTATTAACCTTGGGTTGCGTCGCCGGCCAGACCATCCCATGACGATTGAGCCGCAGCCGGTGATGCGATCGAACAGGCCCATCTCTCCCTTGCCCTCGACGTCGGACCTTGCTGCGTATCACCAAGGGAACAACCCGCGGGCTTTTCTCACGCCACTCAACGACGATAACCGACTTGCCCCTCTGAATTCGATGTCGGCTGGGCCTGAGCGGCAGTCGTCTCTTTCGCCAGCCTCCTTCTTGTCGCCAATTCGCAAACGATCATTCTCAAACGCAGAGACCGAGGGCCCTGGATATGGCGACAGTGGGCAGGAGAACAGAGTAGAGAGCACGAAGCGAACTTCTTCAATCAACCTACGATCGATCCTGAACCCATCAACGTCGGCTGGAGATGTCCCGATGACGAAGGGTGGTAGTGATGATGGAGATTATTCACTACCACCTCTTCGGTCTCCCGGGAGCACCACGGCCTCGGCACCAAGCCCGAGCGCTTTCTCGAACCGAGACCACACGCCCAACGCCCCATCGTCTCGCGATCCGAACCTAGAGGGCGATAGAGCCAAGGCTGAGCGCCGTGTTGCGCTGCAGCGCGAGGCTGAAAAGATGCGTGAACTGTTGGCCGCAAAAGAGCAGGAGCTCCAGGACCTCGGCCATGACTGAAGATGTCAGCAACGGGGATCCAAGGACCACACGCCAATGACTAATGATACTATTTCGTGACGGAAAGGAGTAAGGGGACCGCGAAAAACTCGCGAGACGGTTGGGAGGGTTACAAAACCAGGAACGGTTGGCGCTTTCGGCAATTCTTTACTTGTACAGCATTTTGTCGAGGCTCCAGAGCGGCTGGCTTATCAGTGGTTGTGAGACGTACTCTCCGTTGGGGCCGTCTGCGCCATATAGGCTATCAATATATGTTGTTTCTGAAGCAAAAGGACCTGGGACTACATGGCGGTCAAAGATGACATGGAAGCCAAGGACATGGGCACCAAAGGTTATTCAAAAACTTGCCTGCTTGTCGGCAGAGAAAGCCAAGGTTTAGAGATACCCGTGATGAACGTATCAAGTAGTGTAGCAAGCTGGAAGACAACTGCAATGCCGTGCTTCATCTGAGGCAATGCCATGTTGGCTCTTTGAATCTCGTGGTGCTGTACTCGAGGGCCAAAGCTCACGAATACCCTGCCCAGAGAGAAAACTGGGTCAGGTAACATACAAGTCGACCCGTACTCTGAGAAATGGACATGGTGGATGACGACGGTGCAAGACAGTTCATTGCTGCCCTAATGGCCGGCATTGATGGTAAGCATGGTAAACTCGACCGACGAGCGAGAGTCGTAATGCAGGGTCATGCACAGCGGCAGAACAATATGACACCATAGAAGGAGAAGAAGAAGAAGAAGAAGAAGAAGAAGAAGACGACGACAAGATCCATCGAGATCCGATATAGTGGAGAGGGGAGGGCCCAAGATGTGATGGCCTTTGTAGTGGTGATGATTGGCCCATAATACAAGGCCGCCAGAGCCGTGCGGGCGGTTGATATTCGTAGTTTGATTGTTGCCAGGCGGTCGGTCCAGGCGCAATTGACTTGCACTTGATCCCTTTACTGGAATAAGAATGATTGGGGTGAGACGAAGGCGCGAAAGTGACCTAGTTTGGGGCAAGGACGATTTTCGCAATGCAACGGGAATGCCAACAACGTTGGTGTTGCTCTGGATGTCGGATGCGGGATGTTGGATGCTGGGTGGCGGCAGGGTGTAAGCACGAGGTGACATTTCCCCGGCGGAACTACCCGCGGGGCCTCGAAGGCAAGCCACAGAGCCAGGAATGTGTGGAAGGGGTGAGTTCTAGCGCGGAGATTTACATACATTACATTACAGCCAGTGTGTATGGAGTACGGAGTACCGGGTCCGAGATCTGCAGCTAAAGTATGACACGGGCTGGGCGAGGGTATGATGCCACGTTGATGGTGCATCGGCCGGTGGATTTTGGAGTGTGTCTTTATCTACTTACCTATGTACAGATTACAGTAGTCGAGACTGGGAGATTCCAGGGCCTTCTGGATACTTGCGGTAGATGGGCTCGATGAGGTAGTTCAATGTACATATTACAGTAGGGGTGGTTTGTGGTGTGGGCACTTGGCTAGCGGTGAAACAGAGGGGATGTCAAGACAAGCTGAGGAGGAGCTGTGGAGGAGCTGAAGAAGAAGCGAAGCGGGAGCGGTAGCGGAAGCAGAAGCAGAAGCAGAAGCAGAAGCAGAAGCAGAAGCAGAAGCAGAAGCAGAAGCAGAAGCAGAAGCGAAGCGGAAGCGGAAGCGGAAGCAACAAGTAAGTGCTGTAGGAAATCATGCGACGCACGGCCGGCATGGACGGAAGGCCGAGTCCGTGTCCGGGGCCGGTTGCGGTTGCGGTTGTGGTTGCGATTGTGGTTGTTCTGCGTGTGGCGTCTTGGCGAGAGCAGGGCGGAAGGAGGCCGTCAGTCAGAGGACAAGAAGGAAGGACTCGAGGGAAAGACTCGAGGGGCTTTGGGGGCTTGAGAGGGAACCCGCTGGTTGGTTCTTGTTGGTTCCCTGTGCTGTGGGTGGGCCGGTGTCGGGGAGCAGATGGGTTGAGGTGTTGCAGCGTTGTGGTGGATGGATGCTGAATTGGTTCTAAGCCACGCCTTGCAGACTACGAGAAGCGGAGGCGCCTGTTGATGCGACCCCACTCTTGGCTGCAGAGCCGTGTGTGATCTTTTGGATTGACACTGTGCAGCCTTCGACGAGAATTAGTGCTTGATACCCCCCGGTCACAGTGCTGGTCACACTATCCCCAGTTGGATGGGCTGGTTTGCCGGGGCCTAGCTCGTGTTGCGAAGGGCGTAGAATTGACATGTTGCGGCTGGAGATCCCTGGTTAGTGGTTAGTGGTTAGTGGTTAGTCCCGGCTCCATTCGTGGTGCTCGCTCGTGGTTAGTCACTTGGCCTTGTTCTTGCGGATTCGGGCCCAGCACGAGCGTGCACTCACTCACTCACTCACTCGCTTGCTCTCTCTCTCTCTCTCTAGCTGGAAGGGGAGCTCGCTTTGAACAAACCCGGTTGACAGCCTTGCGCCGGCTGCTTCGACTCTTCCCTTTCTGTATCTTAATTCTTGCATTTAACAGACAGGCAGGCAGGTTCCCCTTGTATTGTATAAGCCAGCCAGCCAGCCCGCATTGATTACTACCGTTGTGTTCCGTCTTACATTGTTACACACGACACCCAAGTCGGACACTCACCACATTGGGACAGACGTCCAAGGGCGAGGTTGACATCTGCGGCAACACTCACGCCTTTCACTCGACATTGACATTGACAACTCAACTCAGCCTAACCTTACCCAACTGGACTTGACTGGACCTGAGTTGACACATCCCACGCCCTGCGCTGCCCAACATGGCAGCCCACTTCCTGGACGACATGGACCAGTTTGTCCACTGGGACAAGGCCGGCGATGCCGCCGAAACCATGGATCCCGCCCTCGCCGGTCTCACGGCCGGCACGGACAACATTGACCTGGTGCTCGAAAACGTCAACGAGGACGACTTTAGCTTCTGCGCCCTGCAGCACTTCTCCTCGGCCGCCGCCGACGCCGCCGCCGGCGTGCCCATGGATCTCCCGGGCGGCCTCGACGTCGAGGACACGACGATGCCCATGGACTGGAACATCAACGAGGTCCCCTGCGCCAACTGCGCCGCCGCCGGCTTCTCGTGCAAGAAGATACGGGAGCCCGAGTACAAGGGCTACTGCACCAACTGCGTCGCCCTCAAGCTCGTCTGCAGCTTCATCTCGGACGCCCCCACCGATGCTCAGTGGGCCATGTCCAGCACAGTCGTCCCCGAGGACGCCCTGGCCGATCCGTACCGGCCTCCATCCAACGCCTCCACCACGGACCTGGCCAGCCTGGGTATCACCGCCACGGCCAACAGCAACAGCAACAGCAACAGCAACAGCAACAGCAACAGCAACAACAGTGCTGCTGCCGCCGTCTCCGGGAATGCCTCCGGGGCCGACGACGCCGGGTCCAGGCCGGGCCCGCCCTCCAAGATCGGGGCCCGCTTCTCCCGCGAGTCGGTCCGCATCCTCAAGACGTGGCTGTCGACGCACAACCGGCACCCGTACCCCAGCGACGAGGAAAAGGAGATGCTGCAGCGCCAGACGGGCCTCAACAAGACCCAGATCACAAACTGGCTCGCCAACGCCCGCCGCCGCGGCAAGGTCCAGGCCGCACCCCGGTCCACCTCGCCGCACCCGAAGAACTGGGCGGCCCCCGTCGACATCCCCCAGCGCCGGGGCACCCCGGCCCTGGAAGCCATGAACCCCCTTCAGCGTTGGGAGCACTCGCCTCCCGAGCACGAGCCGGCCTCCATCACCGCCATTACCCGCGCCGTCACGGCGTCGTCGTCGGCCGACATCTCGTCGGGCCTCAACAGCCCCTTTAGCTTCAACTACACCGACGACGGCTCCAGCCGGTCCCTGTGCAACCAGTCCTCGGCCAGCAGTCTGGGCACCTCGGGCTCGAGCGGCTCCGCCTACTCCCACGGCTCCCGCAACTCCTGGGGCTCCTTTGGCTCGGCCCCCTTCCACACCAGGGGCCGTCGCCGCCGCAGGAGGGTCGGGTCCAAGAAGCAGGCCAACAACAACAATCTGTCGGATCCCCTCAAAACCTTCCAGTGTACCTTTTGTACCGAGACCTTCCGGACCAAGCACGACTGGCAGCGGCACGAAAAGTCGCTCCACCTGTCCCTCGAGCGATGGGTCTGCGCGCCTCACGGGCCCCGCGCCATCAACCCAGACAACGAGACCATGTCCTGTGTCTATTGCGGCGTGGCCAACCCAGACGATGCTCACATCGAGAGCCACAACCATTCGGCGTGCCAAGAACGATCGCTAGAGGAGAGGACGTTTTACAGAAAGGACCACCTAAACCAGCACATGCGTCTCGTCCACAACGTCAAATTCGTCGACTGGTCGATGAAGTCTTGGAAAGTCGCCAGCCCCGAGATCCGATCACGGTGTGGTTTCTGCGGTATCGTGATGGATTCATGGACTATACGAGTTGATCACTTGGCGGAGCATTTCAAGACGGGTTATTCCATGGCTGACTGGAAGGGTGACTGGGGTTTCGAGAACCCCGTGCTCGATTTGGTTGAGAACTCTATCCCTCCATGTATGAGGCCTCTCCAGTTTCCCGTAGACAAGCTCCAGGCATCTGACTTTTAAAACAATACAGATCTCATTCACTACGAGCGAATATCGCCCCTGCCCTTCTCGCCGATGCACTCGCCGCCAGAGACGCCCCGCAACGCCTACGAGCTCATCAAGCTGGAGCTGCACTACTACCTGACAAACTACCGGGACCAGCACGGCAGGCCGCCGACGGACGAGGAGATGATGGTGGAGGGCTGTCGTATCATTTTCGCCAGCGAAACCCTGTCCCTGCGAGGCATCGCCGCCATGTCCTCGTGGCTGCGTGACATCATCATGAGCTCGGATGCGCTCCAGCAAAAGGCACGTTTCGGTCCTTTGCGTGGCGCCGCCGAAAACAGGCTGGCCATTCTCAAGATTAACGGCAAGGACAACTTGTTTGAGGAGTGCCCGATGGAGTTCCAGCTGCAGGAGTTTGTCAGGGCCAAGAGGCTCATCGGCCTGACGCCCATGGACGACGAGCTGCAGGAGGAGGCCTGCCGGATCGTCGGGCGCGTCGAGGAGACGTCGACCCATCCCTCGGATGTCATTGCCAACTGGCTGCTGCGGCTCGCCACGTCGTCGACCGAGTGGCTGGCTCCGTTCCGGCGACGCGCCCACTTGCCGCGCACCGAGGATGTCAGGGACGAGATCTGCCGGTCCAAGGACCCCAAGCTCATCGACTCCACCGTCCACAGCTACTCCCGGCTGGAGCGCGACCTGAGGGACCACCTCAAGCTGCAGCGGGCGGCCGGCAAGGAGCCCACCGACGAGGATCTCCAGAAGCAGGCCCGCATCATCATCTACGAGTTCGACGACGGCTGGAACCAGACCGCAGCCGACAACGTGGGCTGGCTAGCCGACTTTAGAGCCCGCTATCCTTCGACGGACCTTCTCGGCAGCTCTCCCGCCACGTCGCTCCAGCAGAGCAGCATCTCCACGGGGCCAGCCTTTTCTCACGGCACAGCAACGCCGCCCAAGGCCGCCCTCAACCAAGAGTCTGTGAACCCGGCTTCGGCCCACCAGTACCGGCCCGGACCCGGATTCCTCAACGACGCCAACTGCTACCTGCGCCTGGCCAAGGAGCTGGCGAGGTGGGTAACGTCTGTGATGTCACCAAACAACCCGAACCAGCACGTGCCGACGGATGCCGAGCTCCAGTACCAGGCTCGATGGATTCTATACGACGAGTAAGCTGCCACCTTTGCACCGGCCACCCCCAGGAAAGAAACATGTAGCTAACAGGCTTAGGGATGATCCGTGGAACCAGACTGCGGCTGACAACGCCGAGTGGCTTCTGAGATTTAAACGCGAGACGGGCATCCTGCCGGAGGACGGCCCAGGCCTTCCGCCGGGCAAGCAATGGGCCATCGAGCAAGGAGGCACCGGGTTCGCGCCGCCCTACGCGTATCCCAAGGCCACGTTTGAGCCTTTCGACGAGACGATCCAGGTGCCAATGAGAGAGGGAGCCAAGTCGTTCCTCGCCGGCAAGTCCGGAGCCAACAACTACCTCAAGAACCTGGCCCAGCTGCCGCGCCCGGCCGTCGTCTTCTGCTCCCGCGAGCTCGAAAACGGCCTCGTGTCCTTTGTGGAGAGCCACGTCGCCAGCACGGGCCGGCTGCCGTCCGACTCGATGATCCAGACGCAGGCCCGGCAGATCCTGCAGACGCCGACGACGCCCGCCGAGGACCCGGAGCTGCTGCGCAAGTTCAAGGCCATGATGGCCGGGCGGCTGCCGCACGCCGCGCCGGCCGACGCCGTGTCCGCGATGCCGACCAACATGGACGTCAACATCTCCGACGCCGAGATCAACGACATCCTGCAGGACATGAACTTTGAATTTGACGCGCACGACATTGGCGGCGGCGCGCGGCTGTACGACGACCACATGGAGGATGCCGGAGGAGTGAGCCTCGGCCTGGCCGGGTTCAAGGACTAGGGTCCGCTGTTTACGATCCGAGAATGGCTCTAGAAGGATCGGGAATGGAATTTCAGCAGCAAGCCAGCGATGATGACGAAAATGGGGGCTTCATGGCCGGGCCGGAGCGTGTTTCCGCACACATGACATATGTATGGGAAAACGGAAATGTTCATGTTTGTTGATTTGGATAAACCACAACCAAAAGGCAATGTGCGGGGGGTTTACTTTACCGTGACGACAGGGAGTTTATGTTATTACTGAAACAAATATACCGAAATTTGGCAGCGATACAACATTTAGTAGGCATCCCGCAAAGTGACAATGTTATAGCTAACATAAATGGGCACGGGGCACACCTGACAGCTCAACTCGTACTATACTATGTAAGATGAGGCAGAGCCACTTTAGGAGATTGATCCACGGCCCATCACTATCAACTCGACCGACTACTTCATTTCCATCCAAGGATTCTTCCCAACAAAGCAGAGAGAGTAAAGATGAAGATGATCGACTGTCTGCCATGCCATAGAATAGTGAAGCGCAAATGCAGCTGTTGTGCCGTTATTCCAGCAACAGTGTACCTATGCATGTGAATGACGTCGCGCGGTCCTGTCCCCGTCCCCGTCACGTGTAAAACCACCACGCGCATCGCTGTCCCAGACCGACCTCGTACTCGTCGACCGACTCAAATCCTCTCCCCCTACTACTCCCCTTTGCCCAGACCCGCGATGAGGCATTCTGTGCCCTCAATTGCAAGGCACCATCCCTGCCAACCCGTCGCCGCCTTGTCCTACTAACTACAGAAGTACCCGTCCGTCTCTCCTCCTGCAATGGCCCATCCCGGCAGACACCGCGACGCCTCCCCGTCGTTTGCGCAGACGACGGCCGAGTTCACCCTCGACGACAGCGACGACGAGGATCTCCGGGCGGCCCTGGGCGGCGACGGCCAAGACGCCTACGAGCTGCGCGAGCGCGGCGCCGACGCCGACGATGAGCACCGCCGGCCGCTCGTCAACCGCCGGGGCAGCTCCGCCTCTGCCGGCTCCGCGGCCAGCTTCCAGCTCTACACGCCCGACGAGGAGCTCGTCGTGCGCCGCAAGTTTGACCGGCGCCTTGTCCTCTTTGTCACGCTGCTCTTCCTGCTGAGCTTCCTCGATCGCTCCAGTACGTCGCGCGCTCCCCTTATAAATGTCCCCCCCCCCCCCTTTTGCGTACCTACGTAGATTGAAAGATGCTAACCGCTTGCTTCCCTGGCAGACATTGGAAACGCTCGCATCGCCGGCATGGACGAGGACCTCCAGACCGACCCCCCACGCGACGACTGGTACGAGTGGGCGCTGACGGCCTTTTACATCTCCTACATTGCCTTTGAGTGGATGTCGCTGCTCTGGCGCCTCGTCCCCGCGCACATCCTCGTCTCCGTCACCGTCATGACCTGGGGTCTCACCGCGTCTCTGCAGGCCATTGCGCCCTCGTACCCGGTCCTCATTGCCCTGCGCGTCCTGCTCGGCATCGGCGAGGCGGGCTTCACCGGCATTCCCTACTACATGAGCTTCTTCTTCAAGCGCGACGAGCTGGCCTTCCGCACCGCCATCTTCATCTCTGGTACGTCAGCAACCAGGGCAATCGCCTGGGGAGGGGGACTTGTGTGCATAGACTGACCACGCCCTTTGCTAGCTGCTCCCCTCGCCACCAGCTTCGCCGCAACCCTCGCCTGGATCATCACCAAGCTCGGCGAGCTGAGCCCCATCGCCCCCTGGCGCCTCCTCTTCCTCGTCGAGGGCTTCCCCTCCGTCATCGCCGCCGTCATGGCCTGGAACATCATCCCCGACTCCCCCGACACGGCCTCCTACCTCACCCGCCGCGAGAAAAAGGTCGCCCGCCTCCGCCTCCGCCGTGAGAAATCCGCCACCAAGCCGGCCTCGGGCCTCCGCGCCCGCGACGTCTTCGCCGTCCTCCGTGACCCCGTCGCCTGGATCACCGCCGCCATGTTCTTCCTCACCAACATGGCCTACTCGTCCCTCCCCGTCTTTCTCCCCAAGATCCTCAAGGAAATGGGCCACGATACCCTCGCCTCCCAGGCCCTCAGCGCCCCGCCCTACCTCGCCTCCTTCGTCATCGTCCTCTTCACCGCACACATGTCCGACCGCCTACGTACACGCACCGTCCCCATTGTCTTTCACGCCCTCGCCTCTACCGCCGGCTACGGCCTCCTCGCCCTCGCAGAGCCCCTCCATCTACCCGCCTGGCTGCGCTACTTTGCCGTGTACCCGGCCGCCATCGGCTTCTTCAATGTCGTAACCCTTACCATTGCCTGGAGCATCAACAACCAGGCCAACGAGAGTCGCCAGGGCAGTGGCTTCGCTCTGATGCAGGTAATCGGCCAATGCGGCCCCCTTGTGGGTACTCGTCTATACCCTGATAGAGATGCGCCGTACTACAGGCACGGCATGCAGACATGTGCATTTGCCATGCTGACCGTTGCTCTGCTGTCCTTTATACTGCGTCTATACTTGAAGTATTGGAATCGTAGAATGGATAGAACAGAAGGCCATGACTTTGGCGAAGCGGACTTTGTAGAAGAGGAGGGCCTTGTTGCCCCCGAGAGGCGAAAGAAGAGCTCAGTAGAGAGCTTCCGCTACATGTTGTAATTTTGGCAAAGCTTTCTTGATGATAGACTCTCTTGCGGTCAAATGAATATTTAGCAGGCGAAACACGCTGAAGCAACCTCTTCTATTCTTCATTCTCCAGGGCAAGCTGCAAGATGTCTATGTACTAGGATGGCCTGACCGCTCGAGTGAATAATTCTTGCCCGCCAGCCGTTTACTCCCACCAAGAGACTGGTTAGTTCCCGAAGACCATCCATTCAGGCGCATGGTACTGTTCCACGCCTTCCTTCCACCACTCCTCATGACCATGTCGGGTTCTTTCAAATGTAAACGCGGCAAACCCCTTTTCGGGCTTTCCCTTGAGTGCTTCTCCAGGAGCCATTTTGCGACGCTGTGCCTTCTAGGCTGCATATTGCTTCCTGTCCTGCTCGTGCTGTTGTCTCATTTGGGTACGAACTCGGCTGAAGTTCCGTACGCTACTCTTGTAAACGCTGCTGGCCAGTCTCTTCACATCGAGCCGCGGGCGCTTCACAAAAGGCATGGAGAGGCTCCGAATACTGAACTGGGACGCTTTTCGCTTCGACCCTTTCGGCCAACCTGTGGGGCGCGCGTGTGGGCATGGGCTTGCCGGATGATCTTCATCGTCTACTCCATCAAATTGGCGGTTCGAAGGCAGAGTGCTGTCGTATTGAGGTGGGCTTGAGCAAATAGGCGGTTCGACAGCTCTCGCCTTATCCTCGTATGGTAGCGGTACAGGTCCCTCGTCGCCACTGTCCACAACCTCAAAATGACGGCAGGAAGTGATGGGGCTCCGCTCCCCCAGCCAGGCTGTGGCAACAGATGCTGCGTTTGCAATGGGTTCGACAGGGCCGTCGCTGGCGCTGCCGTCTGTGGCCTGGAATGGGGATGAGTTAGAGCTACTGTTGGAGAACCCTCTAAGAAACCCCTCGTCCCAAGCTGACTGCCCCCCTTCTAAGAATCGATCCCTGTCTGATACACATTGGCTGAGCTCGGTATAGCTTGGCCGATTACTGGGAGAGCCGGGAGACCCGGATGAAGCACATGAATCTGACTGTAGGCCTTTAGCTGGATACGAAGATGACGTGCTCCTCACATGAGCAAGCAGCAACTCGGGAGATGGGGTGTTGTATCGCGAGGGTTCCTGGCTCGAAGATGCCTGTGAGCGGCTGGTCAGGTTCTGATGTTCCTCGACGCGTTCCTGACGTATTGGCAGTGATATCTTGGGCAAAAGCTCGACATCTCGTTGCGCTGACTAGACGGCATGATCTTTCCGAATATACTCCGATTTGGGAACAGGCAGCATTGAGCTTCTTCGACGTGTGGATGGGGACTTAACATCCCGAGGACTGGACCCTGTGAGTGCAAACCCAGGATGCAAGGAAGCACTGATCTTTCTTGGCTCATTTGACGGCTCCTGGCCAATCGACGGCTTGGATGGGCGGAGAAGAGGATGTTTCAAGCCAGCAGATGTGGCGTCTTTGGAATTTGGCAGCCGGCTTTTTCTACTATACTCGGTCGAAGGGGACACATAGATATTGGGACGCATCGGCAATGGGCGATGGTGATTCATCGTGGGCGGAGGTATCTCAGACCCGGTGCTAAGCAAGAATGACTGATGGAAAGCATAAGCCAAGAGGTAAAGATGTGGATCGTAAGAAGCGACGGCGGAAATGATGGCGATGATGATGGACGTGAGTGTTGACGGCTTGGAAGACGGCGCTCAATATCGCCAAGAACAACCTTCCTCTCCATCTCTCAACCAACAGTTCCACGAGGAAGGTGCAAGTGATTCTCGATCCCAACTAACCCGCTACCAATACCCTTCAATCAATTATTTCCTTGAAAACCACTGCCAACATCTAAAAAGCTTTATTTGTTTTTCTTGATCATATTTGAAGCTACTGTGGAAACAGGTTACAGTGAACAGGAACGTGCTTCTCATCATTGGCAGGCTCTCAAACGCTGGACCAATGAACGCGGACAATCCATTTATCAAGAGAAAGTTGTCATCACAGGATGAAATAGGTACCACCTTGACGCCAGGAGATGATGAACGTGATGAGTACAATATAGTGAAGAAAAGCAAAAAATAAATTGGATGGCATTTAGAGACTTGCTCCCGGCAGGGCTTGAACCTGCGACCTTCGCATCACCAACACTCGAATGGAATATTAGTACGAAGCTCTAACCAACTGAGCTACGGAAGCCTTCCAATTATTGAGATATCCCTGCGCTATTGATGGTTACATTCCTAAAACGAGGAACCACAGCTTGCAGAAAGATGACACCCGAGTGCCCAAGACGTTGACATTCACTGGCCTTTTCCTTGTTCATTCATTGCATGGCGGGACTTTTTTGGTCAATACATCCAGACTTGTAAGCACTTGGGGTCTTGTCAAAGTTTGTTCAACGAATAGCATTAATCCCAAACCAGTCCTGCCAGGCTCCATTCAACTCCTTGAAAACATACTTCGGCGCCGTCATTAACTACCATGCGGGTCCATTACCGGCTCTGAAGCCTCATTACTGTACTTGTTGCACTTTCATCATCGCCATGTCATTGCCCCTCGATCGGGAAGCTCTGCTCCGCCACGCCTATTTGCAGGTGGTGCACTTGGTGCATGTGAAGTGCGTCGTGTCGCGGCCGAGCGTCCCCTCTCCGGCAGGGTTCTCCCGGTGGTACAGGTCGGCCCATCCCTCCCGGGTCTCGGGCCAGGCAAACATGGTGGAGGGCGCACAGCGATCGTTGGCACCGAGCCTGGCAAGCACAGAGTTAGGTTTGGCCATGAGGGAAGGGAGGTTCAAGGCACCAGGGGGGGGACATACGTTGACATGCGGCAGATGGCACCGGGCTCAAGGAACACGGATCCGACCTGACGAGACAGCTCGGGGCCGAGCTCAGAGCAGGTGTATTCGAGCTCGGGGTAGTAGACAAAGCAGGGCGGTGCCCAGTTCTCACCCTGGCAGAAGTAAACCTAGTGGCAGGTAAGTAAGACATGGCTTGCTGGCAAGACTTGGGTGAGTCCATACCATCCCCGCGTGGCGCTCTTCGGGCTTGTACTCCTCGGGTGTCTTCCCAAGACGAGCCTTTATCTCTTCGGGCTCAATGGGCTCATGTCGGGGCACAGCGGCACGGCCTTGGAGAATAGACCGGACTGACCAACGGTCGACGGTGGCCGAGAGGCAAGTCTGGGCGAGGAGAGAAAAGATGGCAATAGAGAAGGCGGACTTCATATTGGCGGGATTCGATGTAAGAGGAGGAAAGTGGTTTGAAGGAGAGAAGAGTTACAAGATCTGCTATAGAGAAATGTGATTTCGAGGTGGCGCTTCAATTGACTTTTGAATGCTTGGGACCTGGTAGCTCTGGAGTGATGGCTTTCTTGTTCAGGACACTGGCGCCCAAGCCAGGGTTCTTATACCACAGACTTTGACAAGACATTATCCAGCCATCGGAAGGTCCGATCCACAGCGCTGGCCGCGCAAAGTCTCGAGGGCGCGGACACACAAGCATGACGCAGATCTCCTCGTGATTCTCACGGCCGAATGCGCAGAGATACTGTACCAACCGCCGCAGTCGACCACCCCGACCTCGTGCTATGGCCCGGCGGATACGGCATCGGCAAGGTTGGGGGCAGGAGAAAGAGATCCGCGTGGTCCGCTCATCGGCAGAGGATCCCCAGGGCTGACGATCATTGACTTGACTGCCGGAGTCCCTGTTGACTTGGTAATGCCTGATGCTACATGGCAAAGACGCAGATGGCTGGAATAATGGAGACGGGCCCTCTCCACCGGGCGCAACCGCAACACCAACCATCCATCTCGCATTCGCGTCACTTCAACGCACCGTCCACAGTACACACATACTGTAGCTTGGGTCTGTGGAACCTCGTGTCTGCTGCTCAACCGCGCGCCTGGATTCTGCTTGCGTCTGTGGGGCCTCCCTCCCCCCTTTGGACTCCGGCCCCATCGCGCTGCCGTAGGATTCCTCGCGCTGTGCGCGTTGTGGCATCACGAGGCTGGGTCCCGGCCTTTCGTTCTGGGTCATTTGCATGGACTGTGCTGTGTCCGTCATGGCAGAGCCATGATTTCACCGCCATCGCCACTTCCAAGAAGCCTGGCGTGCCTGGCCATCATGGTTACGATTGTCCTATGGAGTCGCGCGCTCATGGCCGATGAGTGAGCGTCTGCGTCGTCATAATAGCGGGCTGTGTGAGCTGACTGTTTCGTGTGCACAAAGCTTACGACAGACAGGCGATCAGATGGAACACGAGCGCGCGTGGCAGTGCCTTGGTTTGTAACCTATTTGTGCAATCGTGCACCGTTCTGGCTCTCCGTTTGTAGACTGAAAATAGCAGGGAAAGCAGCCCAGCTCTTCAGCATGTCTACATACATAGAACGTCGTACATAACGTGCGTCTTGTTTGTTTTCTTTCCACTCACGATGCGGCTGCAGTCGCCCCAGTTCCGGAGGAGACGGCTGGACGCCCGGAGCTCCTCGGTGGGGCCTCCGCAGCGATGATTGCCTAATGCGGCAATGGGGTTCATTCTTGGCCGCCGGGGCAATCGTCACTTGGACAAGGCGGTCTAGACCGTTGCATAAATCAGCCAGCCTCACTATGTATTCAGTTGGTTTATGCCTCTCTTCCTTTGGTTTGGCTACCCACCATGTATCAGTTTCATATCCCGGTAAGATGCATCAAACATATAGCCAATTGGGGCATTATGTGGCCAGTCGGACTGGCTATCAGAGCCGTGGCCTGGTATGCACGCTCGGCACGACGCATCGATATAACAACCAACGCAATATTCCCCTCATTTGAAGACAAATGCCTTGGAATTTACACACTTTTTCTGTAGGTAAGGCGTCCCGCCCGGCTGGTTTGGGTCAAGATCACACAAGGTGGACTAGGTGCACCACAGCAACAATTGGGATGGTATGCCCGTTATCCTGCATCTCGGCGTCTTCCTCGCACCACACCAGCCACCGAGTAACCGTGGGAATTCTCAGCTCGTAAAACCCACTAAAACGTCGTGCCTGGGTATCACAAATCAACCTCTCAGTTACACGTCGTCGTGCGCGATGTCGGAGGGGTTATTGGACATTTCCATATCTCGGTGCCTGTCAACGAAACGACAGAATAGAGCACCGGGCTTACTTCTCCAGTTGCCAGTGTCCACGGAATCACCATGTATCCATCTTGGTGCCATGGCCGTGTTCACATTGGCGATTTGCGCATCACCTCCGTCATCGCCATCTCGCGTATTGCCAACAACCTCGTCATGGTGAATTGGTAAGCACCAGCAGCGTCCTTTCTGCATACGATCTGCCGACCCAGATATAATTAGGTTTTGCTACTTGTTAGGGGGCATCTAGACCCCAAGATGCCCATCGCGAGAACGCGGGGTAAAGACATCTTCGTGAGGAAAGCTGTGGAGTCGGAGCTAGGTGAAATCGTCAGACGCTGTCAGTGGTGTTGATGGGTCCATCGACAATGGGCAGCCATCACATGCAAGACTAGAGAATGACAGTGACGCAACTCCAACCTATCATGATTCGACGTTATTCTACACCCATGGTACAGTACAATAGACATGTAAGTCCACTGTAGCTGTTGCTATTCTAGTGTGCGCCCAGGGGAGTCATCGCGGACGATCGTTTCAGCTTCTGACTGAAGTATGCCAGTCAAGACTAGTCTAGGTTAGGATCCCGGCCGGTGGGAAAAGAGTTTCAGCCATAGGATATAGCATAAGTAAGTAGAACGGGTACCGAGGGTAGGGACTTAAGTACTCGTACCCGTATAGAGGCGACGAGGTTTTGTTTCTTGGTACTATTAAGTCCATAGCCGAATGGTGCTCTTGTTTGGAAGCTTATGCTTGCTACCTAGTGGGTAGAGTAGTGCTTAACAGTATACGCAACTCGAATCCTTGAGAGAAAGTCCAACAGCAGCAATGTTCGAAAAGAACGCAAGACTTCAAATTCGCTCTATATGTTCCAACTGACTCGTTCAATCATCCAATCTGGATGGCTCTTGAGGTATCTTCTCTTTCATCTCGACTCGCTTAACTCCCCAGGACGGACTGAGAGCTGGTCTGGGACTTAGCGGCCACATGTATACTTGATCGACCACAGCTTTTCATTTCAGTCCATAGAGACGTGACCTGGGTCTTGGTATTATTTCGTTCGTTAGGCATCCAGTGAAACCTTCCATCCTGAGCGGTTCAAGACTGCATCTAGATCCATACGCTTCAATTCGACCAAGTATTGTACAGTGTGCTCCTCACGCCACTCTTGACTCACTAGCTCTGGCGGCGATGAAAGCTACCCTGCATGGCGCACTCTGCCAGTGCAGCTGTAAGTACATGTTATCCGTTATGCTGGCACAGTGCCAAACCGTCCTTGTTCTTACGCGTTATGTTGGATTGAGCCCATTGGGTAATAAGCCTGACTTGGCCTCATCCTCGAAGCGAACATTGCTTCTCTACGGGATCAGAATGCAACCTACGCAGCATTTTACAGAGGGGCCACTGACTGCCTGTCAATATTTTTGACTGGATCACAAGTCTTTTGATAATGAGGAGCAACATGACCGACAAACCCAGCTTGCCATCCAACAAGCCGCGGACGCGACAGCGAATCTACAAGCAGCCTCAGGCTCTGTCGGTTCCTGACATCGATGAAGATGCAGCAGAACGAAAACGCGTATTAAACGTCCTTGCTCAGCGTAGATACCGTACGTAACTAGGTAGTCTTGCTCTGGTCTGGCTTTGTCTGAACTAAACATGCAGGGCAAAGAAAGCGATCAAGACATCACAAATCTGGCGGCACTCCGTGTGGCAACAACGAGTCTCCCATGGGGCCAGGCGAGAGCTCAGCGGAGCCGTCAATGGAGATTGAAGCCTCGACAGAGACTCCGTGTTCCCCGGGTGCTTCCTTGGGAGCAATTGCTGCTTGTGCTTTCCCATCGCCTCCAGCGACGTCTGACACCATCGCATCCGAGCTCACGACGGGTCTCAGCTTTGATCTTGGGGGCTGTATTGGGCACTCTCTACCAGGCCTGTTGCCGGATTCCGGGCCGTTGCCAGACCTGCCAGTTCCGAACGGGCTTGGGGAAGTAGGCTTGACTCTACCAGGACCGTCAGAGGGCATCACCCTGACTGAGACAATGGTCTCGTACGTCGACCCAACTGCTTTATCCTGGATGCCAAACTCGCCGTCCGAGCTCACTGTTTCGGACAGCTTCTCGCCAGACAGCTACCTGCTTCCCATGCTCGAGCTAACACTTTTACGTGCCGCGATGAGAATAGCCGAGCGCCTTGGCTGTAAGAACTCTCTGTGGGAGCTGGACTGCATATCGCCCTTCAACAGTGGCGAGGCCACACCGGCTGAGCAGCTGCCCGCAGCATGGAGGCCAACGACGTCTCAGATTGCGATGCCACACCACCCACTGCTCGACCTTTTGCCGTGGCCGGGGGTGAGGGACCGCATCATCAACATCTTTGCATTGCCGGAGGAAATGCGGCCGGCAAGCGCGTCGGGCCCCATGGGGCTGGTCAACTTTGTCTACGACATTGAGGACAGCTCGGAAGGTGTGCGGATATGTGGAAGTGATCCGTATGACCCGAATGGGTGGGAGGTTGGGCAGGTGCTGTTTGAAAGGTGGTTTTTTCTGTTTGACCGAAGCATCATCGAGAAGAGTAACCGATTACGACAGCTTCGAGGAGCCCCACCGTTGACGATCAAAGGCAAAGGGGGCAGTTCCGTCACGCCTTGACCTCGTTGCAAGACATGCAGGAGAGACAGGAGGTCTTGATATGGACACTGCGCATTGTTTTTGCAGGCTGCTGAGCTGGCACGCAGACTGGCAGGCACGCCAGTACACGCACGGATTGTGCGGCGGACATTGTGAGTTGGCGGGGGGCTTGTTGAGAAGAATTGCACTCTGGACGGGAGTCTTGCGAACTAGCACCAAATACTTAGGCCGACTAGGTAGGTCCAGAAGATCCAGAAGCGATGGACTTCTGGTAATGAGTTGGGACCTGCCTATTTACGCCACGGGTGCCGGCGGATCGCTTGCGTGACACGGAATAACGGGACTACGGGACTACGGGACAATGGGATAACGAGACAACGAGACGAGCGGGAACGAGCTGGAACGAGCTGATTGATGGCTTCGGCGACACGTGGGGCAAGTCATGGAGAGTGCATCGTCAGCTCAGCTTCGGCCATTCGGAAGAGAGTCGGAGCGTGGGAGTGTAGCGCGGGGGGTGGTGAGGCGGTGAGGATGGGATTCTGCCGGATGGCATCCCACTTGGTGGCTCGTTAGCGTCGGCATCGGAGGGGGAGTGATCCAGAGGCTCGGCAGTAATAGGCAGACGAAGCAATAAGAGTGGCAGGGCAGGGTTGCCAAGGCGGTGCGTGCGTGCAAGGCACAAGAGGGGGGAGGAGCCCGGAGAGCGGAGGGAGGGGGGCTCGGGGAGGCTTGGGGAGGAGGAGAAGCGGGGATAAGCAATTGTCCTGGCATTCAGCCTATTCCATGTGGTGTTGAGTTGAGCATTCATCATCGCCAGTGAGACCAGCCAAAGCCAGAATTTTCCCAGTAGGGTTGGCCCGGACCCCATTGAGACATTGTTGTTGCCGTCATCACTCTGCCCTTGGAAGCCTGGTTCCATTTGTAGGCACCCAAGGAATTTAGGTGACCTACTGTAGGTAACTGTAGGTATGACATGGAGCGCATCTACAGCGGGCTGAGCCCTGCGAATCCCCCCGTAGGGCTACCGATTACAGCGTGGCCGACGCCCTGAAGAACCCTTCCCCACTGGAGCTACAGCATTCGGACCCCGGGAACGTGACGCTGGGGCAGCTCCGCGGGCCAATCACAGCTGCACCCAGTATCGGAGCCAAAACGGACCACTTCCAACGGCCCGCCGCCGCCATCGCCGCCGAACGAGGGAGATTTTCTCATCTCGCCTTCTTGTCCTCTTCTTCCCTTGTTCCAAATCTTCTAGCCCCCTTTTTATTCCTTTCTCCTTCTCGTCCTCGTCCTTGTCCTCGTCCTCCTTCCCCTCGTCCTCCCCGCGCTGCGCTCTTCTTGCTCTTCGTTCTTGTTGGTTGCTGCTGGAGAGGATCGGATCCCAGGCTCACTGACGGTATGTCTCGATCCTTGGCGTCTGCTGTGGCCAATGCCATCGCAAGCAGCTGTTGCCCTGCAGACTGAATGCTACGATACATTCACATTTGTACCCCCCATCATCCCACCCTGTCTGCCCCTCGTCTCTTGCTCGAGATGCTTCTTCTGGAGCTGTTGTTGGGACATCTTCCTTTTGGGGCTTAAATCTCACGAGCTGCCTGCTTCCTGCGTCTCCTTTGTTGCTCTCCTGTTCTACCTTGTCCCTACAGCACCGCTCCCAATCGCAACCCTATTGCTAACTCAACGATCCAGTTGCGTTTCTCCCAGCTCGAATCCGACTCCTTCTTACACCGACATTCCTCTTCTTCCCTCTTGTCGATAGCATACAAATTCACTGGCTTGTGTCTTTACTTCTCCCTCTCTCTACCACGGCCAGCACCACCTCCTCCTTGCGTGATCCTTGAACAGCCGCCATCATGCATATCAAGGACATGCTCTCCGAGGCCGAGAGCACGGGCAAGCCGTCCTTCTCCTTCGAGTATTTCCCTCCCAAGACCGCCCAGGGTGTCCAGAACCTTTACGACCGCATGGACCGCATGTACAACTTTGGCCCCAAGTTCATCGACATCACCTGGGGTGCTGGCGGCCGAATTGCCGAGCTGACCTGCGAGATGGTCCTTCAGGCTCAAGCTGTCTACGGCCTCGAGACGTGTATGCACCTGACCTGCACCGACATGGGCGTCGAACGCGTCAACGATGCTCTCCTCAAGGCCTACAAGGCCGGCTGCACAAACATCCTCGCCCTACGTGGCGACCCGCCCCGAGACCAGGGCCAGTGGACCGCCACCGAAGGCGGATTCCACTACGCCCGCGATCTGGTCAAGCACATTCGCGATACCTACGGCAACCACTTCGACATTGGTGTTGCCGGTTACCCCGAGGGTGCCGACGATAACAAGGATGAGGAATTGCTGCTGGACCATCTCAAGGAAAAGGTCGACATGGGTGCCACCTTCATCGTCACCCAGATGTTCTACGACGCCGAGAACTTTATTCGCTGGGTCGGCAAGGTTCGCGAGCGTGGCATCACCATTCCTATCCTTCCTGGCATCATGCCCATCGCCACCTACGCCAGTTTCCTCCGCCGCGCCAACCACATGCAGTGCAAGGTTCCCAAGGCTTGGATGGATGCCCTGGAGCCCGTCAAGAACGACGATGTCGCTGTCCGTGAGATTGGCAAGACGCTCGTCGCCGACATGTGCCGCAAGCTACTCGCCAATGGCATTTTCCACCTTCACTTCTACACCATGAACCTTGCCCAGGCGACTCGCATGGTGCTCGAGGAGCTCAAGTGGGCTCCCAGCGTCGAGCGGCCTCTCCAGCAGGCCCTTCCCTGGAAGCAGTCGAAGGGACTCGGCCGCCGCGAGGAGGATGTGCGTCCCATCTTCTGGAGAAACCGAAACAAGTCCTATGTTATCCGCACTCAGGACTGGGACGAGTTCCCCAACGGCCGCTGGGGTGATTCGCGCTCTCCCGCTTTTGGCGAACTCGACACATACGGCATTGGCCTGACGGGCACCAACGAGGCGAACCGCAAGAAGTGGGGTGAGCCCAAGTCCATCATGGATGTTGCCACCCTCTTCGTCCGCTACCTCAAGAACGAGATCGAATCCCTGCCATGGAGCGAGTCGCCCCTCACCACCGAGGCCGACGAGATCAGAGATAGTCTGATTGCTCTCAACAAGCGCGGTCTCCTGACGATCAACTCCCAGCCTGCCGTCGATGGCGCCAAGTCTTCACACCCGGTCCACGGTTGGGGCCCATCCAATGGATACGTTTACCAGAAGTCGTACCTGGAGCTGCTTGTCCACCCTGACCTGTTCCCTGAGATGATTCGCCGCGTCGAGGCCAACCCTGACCTGACCTACTACGCCGTCACAAAGGAAGGCAGTTTGAAGACAAATGCGCCCTCGGACGGACCCAATGCTGTGACCTGGGGTGTCTTCCCGGGCAAGGAGATTGTGCAGCCAACCATTGTCGAGAGCATCAGTTTCCTCGCGTGGAAGGATGAGGCCTTCCGGCTGGGTGTGGACTGGGCGCACTGCTACGATGCTGGAACACCCAGCAGAGCCTTGGTGCAGAGCATCATGAATGAGTGGTACCTGGTCAACATCGGTGAGTTTCCCAGCAATGATGCTTGGTATTTGGCTTGTATTCTTCATAAACTAACAGATTTCTCCTCAGTGAACAACGACTTCCGTCAGAACCAGACCATTTTCAACCTCCTGGAGGATCTCCAGGTTAAGGACCTCGATACGCCTGCCTCGCCCAGCCTCGAGCCCGCCGTCGAAGCCGTCACCAACGGTGTAGCTTCCGCAGCTATCACCAACTAGACGCTCCTGGGGCATGGCAAGATGGCAAGAGCTATGCCGTGCTCCAACAAAAAACCTTACTCTTCTCGTCATCTTAACTTGCTCTGACATCTGAGCATTCTTACTCTTTTGCTTGGCGTTTTCGTTTACTGCATTGCACTGAATTTATACTAGGTAGCATCACACGGGGTGTCTTTTTCAACAAAAAGTTACACTGGGGCCCATGCACATGGCGGGGGCAAACCGAGGGAGGATATAAAGAAAAAATCGTACAGAAGGAGGGGAACCAAAAGAATCGGCTGGCGCAGACGACTCATGAACTGGAATCATTGAGCCTCGGGATCTGCCCTCTCCTCGATAACCTGTTAGCTCCGCTTTTCTCATTGTCTTTTTTGGAGGAGAGGGCACCGAGGATTCCCGGGGCTGTTTTTTTTAAGGGGACTTGCTTGCTTGTTCTATATCTCAACGATACCCCGCCGGCAGGCATATGGATGATGATGTAAAGGATGCGGTGTTTTACTTTGATTTGTTGGATTTTGATTTGTCTCTGGCATTGTGGAAAAGTTTTCTCTTTGAAGCAAAAGCTGAGGCAGCATGGCCAGGTTGGCTGCAGCAACGATGGGGAGACTGGCGTCAATGACAAGGGCATGGCACCATGTCATTGGGCTTGGGTTGACTCCACAGGTTATAGCTACTCACAAGGAATTATAAAAGCTATACGTCTTTCTCTTCACATTATTGAATTCGACGAAAGTGCTGTGACTGTTAGGTATCACTGGGCTGAGGCGCTTAATGTTTTTCTGTGCTCGAGTAAGCGGCCATTTGCAGGGTACATTCACGTCACGTTCCAGTTTACATGCAAGAACAATATATACATCGAATTCAAGGTCTATCTATTCTGCTGGAGCTACATCTAAGCATCGCTCAGACAGACGAGTTGAGTCATTCGTTATACTTCAAGATTACCCTCAAGAGGCAAGATCACTGTCAAGGCACCCAGCTAAGGCTCTTGGATGGACACAATCACATCTCCTCTAGTTGCGGATGTACTCCTCCTTTTCGAGCTTCTTGTCCACGCAGTGGCGGGGGGCCGTGACCGGGTTGCAACGAGCTGCGAGGCCGCCGTCGAAGCGAGCAGCATAGTCGACGCCCCAGCGCGAGCTCATGCCGTATGCCTGGAAGTCGGTCGAGACAATCTGGGCACCGCTGGCAAAGGCCGCTTCGCGCATGGCGGTGACGTTCTTGGAGAAGAGAGTCTCGAGAGGGACGTCGGCGCGGGTGCGAACCCAGTAGCCGAGCTTGACTTGCTTCTGGATGTTGGCCAGGCCGTCGCCCATGGGCTCGTTGAGCTGTGGGGCATGTATGTCAGCATCGGCATGGTTTGTCTTTACACTTCACTGTCGAATCATACCTTTTGGAACGCGCAGTCGGGCTGTCCGGGGGCGGAGTTGGTAAACAGCACGCGGCCCTCCAGGTTGGGTCGCTTCTCAGTGTAGGCGGTGCGCACTTCGTGGACTGGGCCGTTGTCAATGAGGAACAGAACACGCCCGCGAGCGCTCTTGAGATCGGGCCATCCGTGGGTGAGGACCGACTCCTCAAGGGTGAGGTTGCCGCGGCGGATGTCGTCGGGAACAATCAGCTTGTCGTCGCTGAAGACGCTGCGGATCTCGTCGTCGAGGCCGTCAAGCAGGGTAGCATTGTTCCACGCGATGATGGACGCGCCACCCGCGGCGGCGAGCTTCTTGTCGGACGTCTTGAATTCGATCATGAACGGGATGGGCACATGGTCCGGGTGGTTGTCGCTCCAGGTCTTGACAACGTTGAGGCAGCTCTTGAGGGTGTTGCAGGTGACGTGGTAGTCGAGGTCGGCGATATGGAGGACCTTGATCCCCGGCGCCTCGAGCTCCTGGATGGGCTTCTTGTCGCCAGAGACCTTGGCACGGATCAGGGGCGTGGAGTAGTGGCCGCCCTCGGGGTCGGCAAAGATGTCAATCTCGAAGCTGCGGATGGACTGGTGAGAGGCCTGGAGGTCGAGAGTGGGGTGCGAGTAGAAGAAGTTCTGCGGCTCCGACAGGAACTCGTACGAGGCCTTTTGCTCCTTGAGGGGCATCTCGACATGGTAGGAGTTGTGAGTGCCAATGACCTGGATCTGGTTCATGCGCAGTTCGTGGCGGGACCATCGCAGGCCATTCTTGGTGTAGCCGTGGTTGGGGGTGGCAATGGCACTGCCCGAGAGGGCCAAGAACGCCCAGTGCTTCAATGAGGGCATCATGATGGAGAATGGACACGCAGATCGGCGGCGGAAGAGGAGTAGCGAGAACTGGAATTATCTTTTCTTCTCACAACCATGCATGCATGCACCTTGTATAGATGGAACCTTTATAGATCAGCAACGGCATCTACGTACAGTAACCTGCATGCATGCATGCATGGAAGGGGAGGCGGGGCGCTTCATCGCAGCGACGAATAAGCCCTCACAGGGAGCAACATCCTCCCATCAGGGGCATCGCATCGTCATGTCGATGGCAATTTCTTCTTGGCGGGCTGGTTGTCGAGGTGAACTAATTCTCCGGTGTGCTCACGTTGTTCCTCCAGCAATGCCCATAGGTTAGCGGGTGAACTGCGGGTGCGGCATCGAGACGGTGTGCGGCAATGGATTGGTTCACAATATACGGATTACAGATTACATGGAACCCAGCAAGGCACCCCTGGTCGCCGATGGGAAGGTTATTCGGAAACTAGAACCTTTTAACAACGTTGGAAACCCGATGGTTTCTCTGAACCTTGGCCAGCAAGCAACGTTGAGTTAGTGCCGATGTTTTTCAACGACCAGCTCGGCACGTGGTACGTCTCAACTCTGAACTTCCAACTCTCAACTCTCAACTCTCAACGCTCCACGCCCCGGTCTCGCATCCGGTCTCTCCAGAGCTTCCCATACTTCCACTCCAGCCATGCCAAGGCCAAAGACCCCAGGCCCAGTCCGCCAAAGAGTGTAAAGGTCCAACCAACACCCATCGCGTCTATAAACACCTGGACAAGCGCGGTGCCGCCACCCGCAAGAAAGGCACGGACAAGACTATTCGCTGCCTGCGCGGTCGAGGGTGACTTGGGATGGACATCTACAAGCAGAGTTCCGCATGTCTGCTCCATGGAATGCGGTCAGTTACAAATAGACGCTGAGTGACTAGAAGGGATGCCGCGACTGAGTGTACGTACGTTGAACGTTATTGCCGTAGACAGTCCAACGATGAAATGAAGTATCAAAGGAACAGCCATGTTCTACAAAACGTTGAGAATCGTGAACATCTCATCCAGGATTGGTGCGAGAAACTTACTACCTTGAAATGCATCGACCACCCGTATCCTATCATCGAGATTGCCCCAGCACCAATCGAGTGCCAAATGCTTCGAAACCTTGCTTTCTCAATCGGAAAGTCAGCCACGTTGTCGCCAGCTCTGACGTTTATCTCAATGTTGTTCTTTCGTGCCGTGGCGCGGTAGTCATAGTCCAGCAAGCTGCCTTTTCAATATGTGGCATTAGCGAATCTTACGTATGGTGAAAGGAAACTTGAATTGGTGTGAAATACAAGGGACCGAAAATATGGCAACGGGAAGAGAACGCAGCATCGTCAGATCGCAACGTCAACATACCAGCACCGTAAGCCCCAATGCAAGATCCGATCCCTGACGGCAGATACACTAAGCCCACCTGGAGCCCTGAAATGTTGTATACTTTTATAAAGAGACTTGATGTAGAAGTCTGGAGAGAGCTGAGATTCATGTAGAATATCCCAAATATTAGTGTGATAAGGGCCGTGTCTTTAGCCCAAAGTAGTTTCAGACTCTCCAGCGGATTGGGCAATCTCATGCGTCTTCCGGCATGACTGCCTGGCAGGATTTCTGGACTAGCAATTGAGTCATTGGGCGTTTTGTAAGAAGACAATAATGTCGAGACTGGAAGGTAAGACAAGGCTGTCCGGCGAAGACCAGAGACTTTCCCAGACCCATCACCAACGACTGATCGTGCTGTTTCTGGAAGCAACATGGCAATGGAAACCAGAGACAGACCCGACAGGATTGTGAGGAACCAAAAAATCCAACGCCACCCCGGGTAGCTGGTTAGAGCACCGCCAATGATAGGGCCGATGGCTGTTGCGATGTTGGGGCTATGCGAATATCAGTCTTGCTCGGATGGCTCACTTAGGTCTGTTGGAACAATGTATCAAATATCCTGAAATCACATCCAAAGAACTGGAAATGGCTTACCCAAGTACCAAACCAGAAACAAACCCCCCGCGCTCCGAAGGGGGAGCTATGTCTGATACCACGCCGTACCCAATTGCAATCGTGGCTGGCCTGTTAGAATGACCACTTTGATATACTCTCCCAGCACTCTGGGGAAAGGGATCGCCTACCGGCACTCCCGGCACTTTGCAGCATTCTCAGTAGAAAAAGAGCCGTCCAGTTAGTCTGCACTGCCAGCCCAATGTTTGCTACGCAGTAGACACTCATCATGAAGAGGTACACGATTCGGCGTCCGATTTTGTCCGCCAGGTCTCCTAATATAGCCGGGGCGAGGCCTGACACTATCATGTAAGAAGTGACAGTAAGGTTAATTTTCCCAATTGAAACACGGAGCGACTCGGATAAGTCATCGATGGCCGGAAAGAAGATGAATGATGAGAGAGGAGAAAAGGTTGCAGCAAATGACGCCAAACAGAGAACCAGTATCTTTTGTTTTCTGGTCAGGACTGAGTAACGTGGTGAAGCTGCTATCACCTCAACAGCACCCGACTCTCCATCCAGGACTGGCTCTCTGTGCTTCGGCGGGTTTGACGTTTTGGACGACGACATTTTCGGGCTCGTCTTAATTCATATCAACATCTGCTGTGCGTTGTTGAAGCACTTTATTCCGTGAATCTGTGATTTGGTGTCTTAGAATTAACATGTGTAGCGCGTGCCACAGGTTGAGTCCAATCAACTATCGCTGGCTTAGGGTTGTTGAGGCTCAATTAGATCAGGCTTTGACATTGTCTGTTAAACTGCAAGACGAACACTTCACAGCCACCTGACATCATGGCCTATCTTGCCATTGGTGTTCGTCGTCTCACTGCATGAAGAAGCCTGGGCGGCGCAAATGTGCAGGAGGGTATGTCCTCCTGGGGAGGTGATTTACCTGATTACCCTGTCAGCAGACCGTGATGCCACGCCACTATTCTATGATTCGCTATGGATGTAGATGGGTAGCATTGCATAAATCAGGCTACGGGATGCGGAGAATTGATACGTGCGCCAAAGCACCTTGCAGAGGAAGGATGGCTGACTCGGCCGGTTCACCGGTGGGCGGTACAGCTGCAACACCCAATTATTCAGCTTCTGATGCCACAGCCCAGTTGACAGTTGGCTTTGTGAGTGCCACTGCATGGGGAAGGCTGCGGCTTCTGTGGACTGACGTATGAGACGGGCGTCTCGCCGATGAAAGATGGTAGGCCCAGCTAGGTGCCTATCGATGTAGCATTCAAAACAACTTGAGTCCTTGACTGCTGCGCCGCTGGACCTGCCCGTCTGAAGACTGAGATTCCTCTTTCCCAGACGACCATGACTGTACCAACAGCAATACGCTGAAGAGTTACATTACCCCAATTCCCATCACTTGTCAAGTCTCACAGACAAACACCGTAGACTGCAGCTCTATTCGGCCCATCTCTCTCGAGCAAAGGAGCCTCTCTGATTGATCTCAATAATGGCGCCACAAACTATTGCAGTCATTGGGGCGTTGGATGCTGATCTGATCATGATTGCGAATCGCATTCCCGATCGCGGGGAGAGTGTCATGGCCAATGAGTATCTTGAGGCCCTCGGAGGAAAAGGAGCAAATTCTGCAATTGCGACGTACCGGACATGCCACAGAAACCCGTTCAAATGTGATCAAGTAGCCCATGAGACGCTACTCGAAGCCCCCAAAAATGGTGACCATGGAGCAACAGCGACTGACTCCTCGGAGGAAGAGCACATCCAGGTCAAGATGGTCGGGGCAGTCGGTGATGACCGGTACGGAGAGAAGTTCCTTGCAGAGCTAAAGAGGAACGGCGTTGATGCCTCCGCCACATTGACAGTGCCCGGTGCTCTCACCAGCATCTGCTTCGTCATGGTGGAACACTCGACTAGAGAGAACCGGTGTCTCTTCACAGCGGGCGCAACGGGAACCTGGAAGAAGAAGGACTTCAGGCGCCCTGAGCAGCTCGGAGGTGGCACGCGACCCGATCTGGTCGTGGCTCAGATGGAGATTGACAAGGAGGTGGTTGAGACCATGATCGAAACCGCCGGCAAGGCTGGTATCGACTTTTGTCTAAACGCGGCGCCCGCAGCCCCAATTGGCAGGCGCTTTTATCGACATCTCACTCACCTTCTGGTAAACGAGTCGGAAGCAGCCATCATGTCGGGCCACGATAGGGACGACATCAATGAGGAGACGTGGCCGATTATCACCAAAGAGTTCCTCAAACGCGGCGTCAAAAACGTCGTCATCACACTTGGTGCCAAGGGGGCTTTCTATGCCAACGCGAAGGAAAGTGGACACTGCCTTGGATTCGACGTCCAAGTCGAGGATACTACTGGTGCAGGGTAAGTTTCCGCTTCTGTTCTGGGTTCTTTGATGTTCATGTATTGATCGAAGCTACCAGCGATACTTTCACGGGGGCATATGCATCTGAATATCTGCGCCAGAAGGCCAAAGGGGAATGGGATATCGAAAGTGCTACTGTTCGGGCAAACAAAGCTGCTGCGATTACCATCCAGAGCGTGGGAGCCCAGGATGGGATTCCTTGGGCAGATGACATTGACAAGTTCATTGCGCTCCACAGAGTTGCCACCAGTGTAGGTTCAAAACCAAGTTCTGGCATTGCTAGCGAAACCTGAGTGGACAAGCAAGGACTGTAATCTTCCAAAATTAACCACCGAGACCTGAGTTACAATTAGCACAAAAGCCTTAAAGACGAGTTTCTGCCTCTGTTGGTCGTTTCTCTGTAATTCCAGTAGGTATAGCACCTAGCAAGAAGAATGCCAGCAGTGTCCAGGTGCTGCAGACGGTATAGTTTAGACAGGTAAATTGGAACTAGGATATATACTGAGACGGCTCATGATGCTGTCGGTGTTCTGGCACCATGTGACACCAAGAGCTGCTGGATACTGTCACAGCCATTCTCAGTTGCCCGTTGTAGCGCTGTCCGGCCTCGTCGATCCACTGCCTCAAGATCTGCTCCATGATCCAAGAGTACCTCCACAATCTCCTCATGCTCGTTCTCAGTGGCACACAATAACGGGGTTTGCCCAGAGTCATGCTCAACAGCCTCGATGTCTGCACCCCGAGAAAGAAGCTGCTGCACGACGGCCCGGTGTCCGTTTTCAGCTGCCCACCACAGCGCCGTCCGGCCTTGTCGATCTTGTTTCTCAATGTCTGCTTTATGATCCAAAAGAATCTCAACGACTTTCTCGTTGCCCTTCTCAGAAGCCCATGATAGTGGTGTACGACGATGTTTCGAGCCAGAGGCGTCGACATTCGCACCATGATCGAGTAATAGTCGCACGATGCTCTCTCCCCCTCTTCCCGCAGCACACGAAAGCGGCGTCCGACCATATGTAGAGTCAAACAACTCGATGTCTGCATCGTATTGTATGAGCAACCGTACGATAGTTTCCTGGCCCTTCAAAGCTGCCCAGGAGAGTGGTGTTTGGAGCGAGTTATCAGCTGCATTAACGTTTGCGCCATATTCAAGAAGCAGGTGCACCACGTCCCGATGGCCTTGAGATGCTGCCCATGACAACGAGGTTCGACTATACTTTTGGTCAGCCGCTTCGATACGTGCGCCTCTGCTAAGAAGCAGCCGAACAACCGGTTTACGTCCTTCGTAAGCTGCCCATAACAATGGCGTCTGGCCGTCCTGATCAGCTGTTTCGAGCTTTGCACCTTTGTTCAAGAGCGACTGAACCATCTTCACATCGCCGGCTTCAGCTGCAAGTGATAGTCTTGTCCGGCCGTAGTCGTCTTTCGAGTCAATATCCAGACTATAGGAAGGAGTATCCGATGGAAGTGCCTGCCCAGAGTCACCCGTTCTAACTCTTTGGAAGTGATCGAGAATCTTGTCTGTTTTGTTGGAAGACTGAGAGAGAAGATCGGTTTCCTCCTTCCATAATTCGAATCTTTCTGACAACCCTTGTTTCAATAGATCTAAGTCTGGGAGCTCCTCTGGTGGTTTGTAGTCGGTATACTCCAGGTCCCAGCCTGAGTCTGATACAGATGTCACGAGCGAGGCTATGTTATCATGATTCAGGTCAGCCCACTCATCCGGAGGAAGTGAGACCCCATCGACTTGTTCTCTCCCACTCGGCGGCTGCGGAAGAGATCCCTCGTTCATAAGTCGTCTGTAGGAATCTTTGATGGTGAGCGCGGACTGTTCTGGAGTGCTGGGGATGATGCCATTGTTCTCAGGATCAAGAGGTGGCATCGCCATTAAAGACAATGATTTTAGGTGGTTGGCGACATGTTCAACGACGAGGTTGTACTTATCCGTCTGGTTCCCTTTCCCTTCCTCCTCGATGTTCCGTATCTTTTTAGGAATTTGTTCGCAAAGAGGGCACACAAACTCCTCGCGGCGGGCAGTTCTCCGTCTTCTAGGTAATAAAGCATCAAGCTGGGCTTGAGTTGGCGCAACTTGCTTCTGCTTTGGATGGGCCTCGAGATCCTGCATGTGTTTCCTCCATTCCAACTCAGTCTGGAATGTGATTGGGGGGTCATGACCAAAGTCGCAATACCAAACGAGTGTGTGAACCTCGCGTAGCCACTCCTTTGTATGCGTGGACACCATATGGTCTTTCCATTCATCTCGGTGAACGAAAAACATCAAAGATTCGGCGCACTGGGGAAACAAGCAAGTGTAAGGCTTAAGATCCTTATCCACATGCCGTGTCCAAAGCTTGTTCCTTTCCACTTCTGATCCTCTAAGCTCCAGAGGCTCCAGACAAATAGGACACCGAACTCGGGACTCCCCACTGCTGGCTCTTGGTGCTGGGGGATATTCGAGAGGATCATCTTGCGGAGTCTGTATGACGCTCATCGCAGTCGTAGGAGCTCGTGATTTTAGGTGGGACAGCTTCCCAATTGCCAAGGCCCTGGGATCCGGTCGAGAAGCCCCCGTTATGCCGCTAAGTATTGGACGCGGATGATGCGTTGTTAGCCGGTGTAATAAAATATTTCTCGTTGGATTGGATTCCGGAGGACTGGATTGATGCTGGTCAACAGAAGGTGTGTGATCAGGCACACGTCTAGCAGCAAGTTTCTGTGCGTGGAGTTCTTTCCGCAAAAGCATGCGACGTCGAATCGCTATCGACTCTCCCAATTGCTGGCAAAGTCCTTTGGGAGCAGCTTGGAACCTATATTGAACCAAAGCCACAATGTTTCTTCGAAATGCAATGTCCTCCTCAGTGACCAAGGTAGTAACTTTGTGATCAAGCTGTCTTGCGGACGCTTTTCTGATGGCCACTGCTACAGAGTGCAACCGATCTAGGGCAGAGTCGATGGCCCGTAACACATTCTCCCATTTTGAGAAGAAGGCTTCCGATGCTTCTGATGCTTTTGGATCTTGCGTGGCCCGATCAGAGGGCGCCATCAGTGGCTCTCCATACACAGACCTGTAAGCGGCCCGTTGATGAAGGCTCAGGTATACCAGTAGATACTGGTTCAAGATACTGAAACTCACCGCGATGCAGATTTCTCAATACCATTTCCAATAATTCAATTATCATGGTCGATATGTCCGCCAACCCCCGTAGTCTTGCGTCCAGTGATGAGCTCATCAATGATAACGCTCCGGTGTAGTCGACCCAGTACAAGAAGCTATTGCGAAGACCTAAGAAGTCGCAAGACGCCCGTTTCTGGCTACGGCCACTGTCCTCGGCATCGCCTGGAATAAATGCATAGGTGAGAACATCTGGCTCGTGCGCTTCTTCGACCCGATTGAAAGCCTTGAGACATTGGTGGGAAATGTCGAAGATGGCTGTCTCCATATCGCCTTGCCCTTGGCCCATTGCCTCGCGGTGATTGATCGTGGGTTTAATGCTGGAACCAGGCGAGGCACAGAAACAGGGCAAGAGGGACCTGGGGCAGTCTACCTTTGAGGCAGGATTTGCGGGAGATGTTGTCCGAGCCGTCAGATGGTCAGATGGTCAGATAAGACAACGAGAGGGGTGTGCCACATTGGGACAATCACCAGGCTAAGCCTTGGACACCAGTTGACCAGACCAGACCGGGCTTTGTCATGGATGCATGCGCATTGGGTAACTATGCCGGAGGCTCAGCTGGAGCCAGCCTGCTGTACTGCTCAGCCTCGAGGCTACCATTAACTTTGCTGCCTGTTCGGCATCCCCGTACTTTTAGCATCGCGCTGTCTCTCTACTCTTCTCGTCTTGAAGTTTCTAACCCAACGGAGCAAAGTCAAGCAAGCAAAATGCCGGGTCGAGCTACGGTCCGAGGGCAGTGGGAACTTCTCCGGGCCATCCACCCACTTTTTCTCCAGGCCGAGACACTTCCCTCCATAGAAAACACCGATTTTGGCTCCGCTGCTGCTGACGATGTGGACCATCTGAAGAACGAGATCACCACACTTCGAACTGACTTGAGAAGGAATATCTATCAGCAGGAATCAGTCCTGACTGATCAGTCGACAGAAGACGATTCTTCCCTCGGGGAAATCGAGACGGATCTGTATGCACTGCTAGAGGAGCTGGAGAATCTAATAGATCCCGAGGTCTCGAGTCACGAGGACTTGGAGGTAAGGTCATCAAGCCAAGTATCCGCTTTTGGAAATTCGAATCATTCTCTCGGGTATAGTGGATGGCGCTAACACACAACCTTAAATCTACCTCTAGCCCACAGCTCTTGCTCCCTTTCCCAAACTTATCGCGTTGCGCCAACTCCTTCGTAAGATCGACGACGGTGAGAAGAGCGATAAGAAGAGCAATATCCCAGGCGACGATCCTATCGAGATATCGGCCTCGGCAGACGACCAAGGCTCTCCAGCTTTGTCAGATACGAACGTTGGCTCCTCGAGCTGGGGCAATAGACATTCGGCAGCTGCAATAGCACAGGTTACCAGGTTCATCCAGTTCCCTCAGGATGCGGAAAGGATCGAGTCATGCCGCAAGATATTTAGCCGCTTCTCAGTGGCTATGGGGAAAGTGCTGGATTATGCTACATCCTCGGATATGGGAGCTCAGCAACTAGATTACTCGACCCCCGACCTGGAGACTATTCAACACGCCTATGACTTTGCTGGCACATGCACATCGCTATTCTCCCAAATGGCGGGTGGCGTCCGATGCGAGACACAGCACAAGGCAAAGCTCCACTTGTCTGGCTTCAAGAAAGACCAGTTGAAGATGAGCATCAGTCCATGCCATGGGAATGGCTGGACCTCTGCCGTTTTCACCCGGTAAGAATAAGCCAGCTCTCTGCATCTCGTAAACTTCTATCCTCTAATCCTGCCTCAAGTCAAAGCTCACATGATCGGCCCCCGCCTGATACTCTTGATCACAGCCATGCTTGCTCTCTAGCATTGCTGCACTCTCCAGGATCCGACGTGTCGCATATCTGTTTCAATGCCGAGAGCATGTGGACCGGCGATGGCGATAGCAATGGCAATGGCGATGAATGCCCTCCCCTTTTCCCAGCAGAACAGTCCCTGGGCCATTTTCTGACCCACAGTGGCGGTTCCTCATTGACGCTCAAGTACCGGAAACTGGCGGCAGTGTTGCTGGCGGCCTCTATGTTCCATCTTAGCAGTAGTCCGTGGATCGAGCAGCACATCGGGTCTGAATGCATCCATGTCCCCCCACCCGACAACAAGCAGCTGGAGCAGTGGTGCCCCCAAGTTACATGCACTCTTCTGGGTGAGGGTAACATAGGGCCGCAGAGTGAGGATATTGCGGCTTTGGGTGTTCTCGTCCTGGAACTAGAAGCAGACCTCAAGGCGCAGTGGGTTGAGGAGGACGTCGACTACCCTGATGGGCGAAGATCGAATTGCGTACGCCTAGCACGTATCTTGAAAGACAGAGACTGGAACGACCGAATCACCGACGATTATCGTAGCATTGCAAGGGCATGTGTCGAATTTCCCGGTACCGTGGAGAATACCAATCATCCGAACCTGGCATCGGCTCAGAAAGGCCTTGCGGTCATCTACAGATACATTCTCGAACCGTTACATCGCCACTTGATGAAGAGTTTCGGAAATCTTCGCCCTCTTTTCAAGGATATGTTTGGCCCCGGCCGCAATCTTACGTCGCCCTTGAATATCTCTCCATCCTCCACGGCAAAGCGTGTACTATTTGACGACGACGACGGTGTCTCGTCCAGGGATAACCAGTAAGTCTTATCAACACAGCCTATTCCAAGCCCAACTACGTCTGACAATATCCACGCGGTTAGGACCGCAGCCTCCAAGTTTTTCGACGCTCTGAAGCCCTTCTTCCAGCGCATTGCTAGACTACGCAATAATGTCAGAAGTATAGGGATGCCTGACAAAGTACGAATTGCCGTACTAGATTCTGGAGCAGACGATGGAGACTTGAAAGTCCATCGAGCTATCCTGAATGGGACTATCTCCCAGATGAGTAGGAGTTTCGTCGAACCTTCAGACAAGTGGCATCAGGATACCTATGGGCATGGAACTCATGTCACGAGGCTACTTCTGGACACGGCGCCCGCAGCGGAGATTTTCGTCGGCAAGATCTGCAAAGGAAAGGTCATAAACGATGAGTTTATGCCTGGTATTGCAGAAGTGAGTTTTCCCTCTCACTCTCGGGCCATACAAGCACTGACGTACTGCTACGCAGGCAATAAACTGGGCTGTCGACGAATGTAATGTGGACATCATCTCCATATCTTTCGGATACGAAGATGAAGATGATCGCATTGATGAGGCACTGGAAAAGGCCATTAGTTCTGGAAAACTCATCATAGCCGCAGCCTCAAATGGCGGGGGGCTTTCTAAGCGTGCCAGGCCAGCCCGTCGAGAGGGTGTGATATGCATGCATGCTACAGACGGACTAGGTAATGGGGGCCGTATGAACCCTTCACCGATGACTAACAAGGATAACTTCGCTACCCTCGGTGTGGCGGTACCCTCCAAATGGAGAGGAACAGAGGTATGGAAGTCAGGCACCTCATTTGCGGTGCCTATTGCAGTGGGCTTTGCTGCAAGCGTCTTGGAGTTTGCGTACTGCAGGTGCATAAGGCTCAACACAAGGCACCAGAAATTGCTACGTAAGAAGGACGGCATGCAGGTCATTTTCAAGGCAATGGCGGAAACCAGGGACAGCTATGACTTCCTTCACCCCTCGCGCTTGTGGGGGGACTGGCTCGATGGAGGGACAGAACTACAGGCTGTGAATGCCATCGAGCGTAGCCTGATGAGTCTTTAACACAAAGGCTGTGAAGATTTGCAATGGTCTACTGAGTTGAGTGCTCGAAAAAGCAGAATTCAGGGTATGTGCGAGTGGCTGTACTGGTATTAATCATGCATAACAGCACGAGTAGCCTCAATATTAGTGCAATGGTGATAACGGTTCGCGAGAACCCTCTGGTCATTTGTTTTCGCATCCGAAGTTAGTCAACCTCAACCTGATAACCCCTTCTTAGGCTCGGCCAGTCGACCCAGGAACAATATGCCACACAGCACCAGCTGACCAGAGATCCTCACCCAATTGGACGGATGCATGTCGGATTATACCATTTCAGCTCGAAATGCAACAGTTGGTGAGGGGTATCTTGTCGTTCGGTGGTCAGCTTATTATGCGGTGGTCATAAGATCCGATATCTACGCGTCCGCTATTTGCCACCTATACATCGATACATCTTTATGTGCCATCACTCTCTTGACCTAAGGCAGTAACTCATACACTCCTCGCTATCCATCTATACAAAATGAACTTTGGGTCTATTGTCAACGACGACATCAGGAAGCAGCAGCAGCCTACTTATCTTGTAGCGCCCAACTTCACCACCCGCCCCCATCCAAATGGGCCGCTAGACCTCGGCACTCTTGTTGAAGATCTTGATCGATACTACCCTATCAACCAAGGTGCCCATAATCGCGTCCCCATACCGGAAGGCCAGAGCTACACCGACATCAAAGAAAATGTACAAGTCAGCCTCAATATGTCCCTCGGAGGTGAAGGGAGTGTCCTCGCCAAGGTTCTTGACCGCAGTATTGGCGGTGATGTGAGCCTTAAAGGGCAAAGGAGGGACGAGGATGTTTACAAAATGGAGAAGCTGGAAACGGTATATTTCTATCCTCCACAAAGCTATATCAGAAAGTGCTTGCAACTCGCAGATGTCAAGGAATTTCACGATATTACTAGCTTCAAGGAGCCCGTCTATCTGATTACTGGTTTGAAGATTGCTTGGGGGGCGACCATATCAATGGAGCGCGGCCGCGGTTATGAGGGCAATATGGAAGGAGGGATTCAAGCACCAGGCGGACCTGCTGACATGCAGCTCAAGGCTCGAGTTGGAGTTTCGAGTGAATCCGGAATGACATCGTCATTTGGCGAGCCAGCAGATTTTGTGCTGGGCATCCAAGTGCAGAAGATATATCACAAGAGGGCGTTTCTTGTCGGGGAACCAACTCTTACAGTAAAACGAGTGGCCAGAAATGCGGTGTTGGTGGACGACGACGAACCGGAGGCTGAAGATGCAGACGATGAGGTTGAATTCGAAGTTGCCGACCTAGGACCTGAGGATTTAAGAGGGCTGGTTCCTTGGGCTGGTGGTAATTCTAAGCGCGAAGATGAGATCTGGTTTGTTCCTTCTGATGTCGTTTGAGAGTAAAGCAACTATTCAAGTGTTCCAAATTGCTCCTTCTTGGTAGTTTAGTTCTCATAGTCGTACTAACATATCTGGACCACCCTACCCAACCTATCCCCCGTGACAACATCACCGGTATATACTCTGGAGATACTACTGTAAGGTTCTAAGACCGTAACATGATTTTTTGGGAAGGCTGTGTTCCTAAAATAAAGTCCCATCACTCTTGATCAGGATAGGGCTCGACTTCGTTCCTGGTCGGAGCTGTGCTGCAATTTCGCGTCCAGATTTCCACGTTCCAGCTTCAAGCAGTTGTGCCATGGTCAGCTGAACATCATCGCCCATGCGAGACTGGATTCGGTTGTACAAGATGTCAATAAGCACCAACGTCATAGCCCTCCATTCCACTATGGCATCGTCGCCGGCGTCGAAAAGCGGCAGTTCACCACCTGACGCTTTCAGACCTCGATCAAGTGTCTCCTTTTTCAAGGAGAGCACTCCCAGGTCGACGAATAGGCCCCCGTTGCGGTATTCTGGCAAGGCGGTCAGAGACTCGGCATTACTCCAATGCATACCTAACACCCTTTGGAAAGGAACCATTAAAGAGTAGGTCAGCCACTGTGTGAGTTTGTGGAAGGGTTGAATCGTCTCCGTGGTAGCGTCCAACGATCCGGACGCTACTCGGGTCCGCAAACTACTCAATGGCCATGCATCTCCGATGGGTGTGCCGTTGACAGTTGTCCGATCCTTAGGCCAGATAGGAATGAGAAGGGCCTGGAGAATATCCCAAAGAACCAGGATGTCGAGAGTGGAAGATCCTCCGGCAGTTTTAGTGAGATGATCTGAATATCTTATCAGCGTGCGTTCAAGTTGCTAGAGGCATATGACGGAGGCCTTACCAACTAGGTTTCCAGGTCGGCCTTTGGCCCCAAACACATCAGAGTTCGCAAGGAGAGACGTTCCCAGGCTCTTGAGAAGGTTCACACGCGAGTCAACTCCCAGTAGTGGGTTCGCATCGGATACTTGGAAGCCCTCTGCGAGTACACTTGTCGCCAACTGCTCTAGTCCCTTTCCTGTACGCAGCATATGTCAGTCGGTAAGCAAGATTCCAGGACCGAAGAAATTACCGTCCACGATAGGGGTTTCTCTAGCGTTTGATGCCGTGAAGGCCAAAGAGTTGAACATGTAAAGACTGGCTACTGCGATGCCCTCACTCCGCTCGTAGACGTTGCCAGTCTTGGGCTCAGTATATCGCCAATGATCGCCAGCACCAGCATCCAAAAGAACGGAAACAAAAAAAAGGTCTATGAGACGACGAGTGACTTCTGTGTTGTCACATCCTTCACTTTTCCACTGCTCGGTTAAGTTGGTGATGCGTGGTACACCGCCAACCTCAAAATGCTGCCAACGCCCGTGCGGAGGGATCAAATGGAAGTTTTTGGGACCAAATTCACGCTGACAGAGAGTATGTTAGTCCTATTAGATGCGTTTAAGGAGAAAGAAGGCACAACCTTGATGACAGAAGCCACAAAGTCAACGACATCATCCAGTTTATCCTCTCGGAGCTCAAAGTGGCTCAGGCTGCCAGACTTGGCAACATCTCCGACGATCTTGGCACGTTCTCTGATAGCACGCAAAGAGAGCAAATACTTTACTTGCGAATCCATGATAAATATTTGGTCGAAATTGTCCAATGTTCAAGATCTAAAAGGTAATAACTTAGGTGATGGTTTCTTCAGTCGGAGAACCCCGCACCTGTCTCGTGGCAATTGTAGAGGTGGACACCTGCAGATGCACCTCTGAAGCCTGAACTCTATCTTATTGGTCTACGAGACACGGACTCTTGAGAAGGAAAAGAAGAGACGAAACTGATAGCAAGAATAGGGCATGGAGACATCAACGTGTGCATAGTACCGATTATAGTAGACAAGATTTGTCTTGCGACGTTGACTTACAAAGTAGCAAGATGTCCTCCAAAGAGGGCCTCGAGTGTCATGACGCGCAATAACATGTCAAGCAAGGGAATGAATGTTCGCGAGGCTGCTTCCGTATTGTATATGTACGACTTGGATCGGCGACCACTTAACTTGGTCTCCACATCAAAATAATACCAGAGCCCATAGGCGATACGCTACAGAACGACTCGCACTAGAAGAGGCGTATGCTATGGATAACCAACACCCATAGAGGCCCAAGAAAGGTTTCCCTTACGTGATAGAATATATCGTGGCTTGTTTCTCTACCACCGGGTAATGGAAAGTAGCAAGCCGACGATGAACAAGACGAAGAAAGTATGCCATTTCACTTAGCTGCGACTTTAACACTGCAAAGGGCAAGCATCATTCTGAATATCTGGAAGCTGACCAAGAGAGATCTTAACCAACCGACCAACAGGGGCCACGTTAAATTTAGGCCATAATATCCCTCTTGAATTACAGGAATAGGCAGCAGATCGGCGAAAGATGTACGTTTGTATGTCTGTTGTTGCTTGAGCCACTTCTGCCTGTTGATATTGACCCAAGGCCACTTCGAATCCACCATTTTTCAGCAATCAGCTCCATGCTTTCCTCCAACCGCTAAGATGGCCCTCACCCTTTCGCCAAACATGCGTCGTCCATTCACCATGGAAGACATAATGAAGCTACCAGAACGTAAGCTCAGCATGTAGCGAGTATGAAGTTTTACTGGTCCCTCTTATGACAGGTACAACAACCTCCCACGCATTGATTTAGAGATGCAGGTCAACGCAAGACACTTTGATCCTCTTCTGAGGATCATCGATCGCTTTGGGCAGCTTTGGAAGCTTGGCATTAATCTTCTCCACAAGCATGACCCAATTGATTCTGGGTCTATTAGGGTTGGGTCAGACCTAGAGAGTGTGTCCGGCAAGTGTCCACGTTCTTTCAATTAGCAGCGCCGAATCTCTCTATTCGTTCTTTGCTTCAGTTCGTATTCTTGGTTTCAAGTCTGGACAGACCTCCATGTTCTTTCAGTCCGCGCATAGATCGTTTCTTTATTCTTTACTATTGCTCTTGATAGGAACAATACAATCTTTTGTGGAAACGTAGCGTAACCCTCTTCTTCAAGCTATAACCGGCGATCTGGTCTAATATAGTAGAGGAAATCAACTATGAATTGAGCTTATCGCAAGCAAAGAGCCTCAAGACGAATGAATTCATGGTCTTCCTGGTTCACAGGCTTCGCGTTCAGCATCTCAGGTCGCCGATCAAACCCATGAGCTCGAAATAGACCTAGTAACCTAGCGACTTCGATGGCATGGCGATCATTATCCGTGACATGTCCTAGGACGGCACAGAAGGTCTCCCAGAACTGCTTCCGTAAGTGGCTTTCGCTCTGGTGGAAATGCCAGCTCGAGGAAGTCTGGACCCCGAGGAAGGTTTCAAGGCCGCCAAGCGAAAGCCCAAACGGTGAGATATGTGCGTCAGCCCAGTCAACAATTCCAGTGATATGTCCGCTTGTCTTATCTATATGAACGTTCATTTCTAATAGATCGTCGTGATTAAGGACAAATGGGTAGCTTTTGCGAAAGAGGAGTGGTAATCCTTGACGTACTTCCTGGAGCTTGGGGTGAAAGCGAGCTGGCAAAGCTGAATCGAGCTTATCAATGAGATGCGAATAATGCTCTAATGAGTGGCGTGTCGTCGCTCTACTGTATTCGATATCTGGCCTGTTTATCCATGCAGAAGCAAAGAATCTATAGCTTTTAGTAAAGTGGTTGATGTAATGTTAGTGGAGGGCCTACCTTGCTAGGTCTTTCACAATTTGAACCAAAGAGGCCTCCATTTCTGGAGAGAAGAGTTGCTGGCAGACCAGAGAGAAAGCTGTACCAGAAACCATGTCCATCTCGTACATATAAACATGTCTTAGTTTTTCACGATACTCGCACTTCGGAACCATTTCTCCGTATGTTTGTCTTGCCAGTCTTAACTTTTTGATGTCTAGTTCTGCATGCCGAAACTGCACAACCTTCGGTTTCTGGTCAGAAGTGGTAGCAACAGTGTAGCTAAACTGGCCTTGAACGGGTGTGGAAACTACGCTGCCCCCAGCAAGCTGAGAAGCAGCGGCAATACATTCGTCCTTCGTGACAGCATGTTTGCGGAAGAACTGGGCGATTTGATGACTCGATAAAGCATCTATGCCACTAGCATCTACAGTGTATTGTGAAAGGTCCATGAATACTGGGGGCTGGAAAGTAACTTAGTTGACGAAAGAGGGCAGTGTTTCAATCAGAAGGTACCACGGTGGCCTCTATGCCTTTTATACCTGGCCTGGTGCGAATTAATGATAGTTCGGGATACCCTGCATTGCATGGGATTCTCTAACACCAGTGTTTTTCCGAACTTTGTCTTACATTCTTCAAACCCCCGTGGGCCATATTTAGATCAGTCATAGACATCAATGATTGACAATAAGCTCAAGCGTACATGGAACGAGTTATCACATAGCCATCGGAGCAGATAAGACAATGTCCGCCATACGTAGCTAGCTGTCATTTAGATCACAAGTTCACTGACCCTTCTAGCAAATGCCATTGCAAGCTGCATTTGCATCAGTCATCCAACAAGAACAAGGCATGACAAAAATTGACGTTGCTCCTAACTGCTGCAGGGATGGGCGGCGCGGGATCAGTAAATGAACTGAAGGCTCGTAAAAACGGAAATCCCAGGCGAGATACAGCTTGGGATGTTTTGAACGGATTATATTCAACCTGTGGTTTTCGTTGAGCTTCTAAGCGGTCCAGGTGCCGTTGCTTAGCCTACCACCCGATCCGTTCCTGTCCAATAGATGTCAAACCAGGCAAAATGATAGTTTCTTATGTACAGAGTACAGCCTACCAGTATCCAGAATAGGTTAATGGGTAGTCCCCTTGTGCGTATTTTACCATTGCATAACCATATTTTCCCTTGTAAAGGTAAGGTTAGTGACAGGGAACGTTCCGTTACTCATAGCTAAACACTGATTGAGAGTGGAGATTTGAAATTCGTTTAATATTCTAGACCTTTACGGGCTATAGACTTACAACTGGCTTGAGAAATATAAACAGCCGAAAGACAACAAGTTTACCAAAAATGAAGATATCCATCAAGACTCAACAGGCAAAAACATACAACAGCGGGGATTCGCTGGTCGTCACCGACCCAACTACTAATCCGCCCCTTACCAGCTTGACTATGGGAGAGCGGACGGGATCCCGTATTTTCTGGTAGGTATGGTCGTATGTGGTAAGTGCGTGCTCAAAGTGCGAATATACCGTCGGAATAGCTTCATTATAGAGGGCAAAAAACATACAACAGCGGGGATTCGCTGGTCGTCACCGACCCAACTACTAATCCGCCCCTTACCAGCTTATCTATGGGAGAGCGGACGGGATCCCGAGTTCTCTGGTAGGTATGGTCGTATGTGCTCGGGAGTTGCGCTGAACCGACTTATATACAGGGCTGGCGAAGCTGCATTGCACGACCAAAAAGGGATCTGACACAGACAATCAATCAACTGCACCAACCAAACCAACCAACCAAATGAGAGAGGGCGGGGGGAAACTGCGGCGTCGAGCGCATAGCCTGATTGGCTTGGGCAAGCGCAAAAAGTAAGGTCCATACCAGGTTCGAACTGGTGCTTTTGGAATGTAGAGTAGTTCTGATTTGTGATCAAAACCCAACGTCCTGACCACTAGACTAATGGACCTAAGTAAGGGGATTCCTTATCGATGATTGCGGACCGCATACCACACTTTATATACTAATGTTTCTACCCTGGTTGATATTCAAGGACCTCCTTTTTGACATCATTGACTTCAACCTCGGCGCGCTCTCTCACCATAGTTAGAGTTCAACACTGTTCCTATGTAATGGAAGTTGCCTGATGACCACCCAAGCAACTATTGGTTAGAACATGCAAGATCCAAACGCACAGACATTTCCCACATCTGTCACGAAGCGTTCTTCAAAGCTTGACCAACTGGAGCCTTGTAGGGTAGTCGAAAGTGTTGCTTGGAATCGGAAACACCGCACGACATAAGTGTGTCCAGCGACACGACATCAGCTCACTTAGGCTTCTTTACGTTGTAGAGTTTTCATCTATCATGTACGTTCATGCCCAGGGTCCAGAGAGCCATGACAGGAATAACACGTTGGAAATGAGATTATGCAATTGTTCTCAGTTCATTGAGTGAACCAAGTTGAACGTAACCCAAGGCTATGCAAACATTCCCCATCGCCATGACCCACCGTTACGCAGGCACATATCCTGAACGGTCCCAATCATCATCCCATCTCTACTCCATCAGTCCCCCCACGCATCTCCCTCGGCAACCTCGTAATCCATGTCGACCGTCCGCTCCTCGTGCTGGTGATGGCCATGGTGATGCACCGGCGGCGACTCGGCGGCCTCCTTATACGACGCACCCTGGTCATCATCCGAGCCCTCGTCTCCATCGGCCTCAGCCTGGGCCGGCGACTTCTGGCCCACCGGCGGGAGAGGCGTGCTGACCCACGCAAGCTGGAGCGTGCCCTCGACACCCGGCAACCCCTTGCCATTGAGGGAGTAGTAAAACTTCTCGGCCGTCTTTCGGTCCTGAAACGACACGTGCGTTGTCGAAGGACCCGTATCGACGGATTCGAATTCGCCAAGGTTCTGCAGAAGCCCTATGTTAGCTCAGAGTTGTGCGCATAGGGATAGACTATTACTCACCAGGAGGAAGTGGCGCAGCATCTCGTCCTTATCCGGCGCCGTAAAGTCCACGCCCGTGACAGCGAGCTTCTTGGGTCGGTTGTCGATTGAGTACTGCGCATACGTCGCGTGCATGCCGCCCCGGTCCCGGAAGCTGCCTCGGCCTCTTGTCGGGGCTCCGCGACTACGGTAGCCGCTCCGGCCGCGATACCCTCCGCGTGGTGCGTACGGCGCATACGGCGCCGGCTCTTCCACGGCATCCGGGTCGAGCCCCAGCATCTTGGCCTCCTGCTCCAGGGCAGCCAGCTTCGCGCGCAGCATGCCCGTACCAGACGCCTCGGAGCCGCTGCCGTCGCCGCTCTGGCCGGAGAGTTTGGCGTGGAGCTTCTCATTCTCCTCGCGGTGCTTGGCCAGCAGCTCCTGCTGCTTCTTTTCCAACTCCTGGCGTTGCCGCTCTAGATCCGCCCGCTTAGACTCCCGCTCCTGGTGCTGCTTTTGCGCCTCCTCCTGTCTCTGTCGGAATTCTTCGATATCGAGCCCAGGCTCTGCCTCTTCGCCCATTGGATCGTCGCCGGAGAAGCCGCCACCGGTTGGTGGGCCCGAGGGCGGCAGCACGTCTGAGGGATCCTTGTACCAAAACACTTTGACGAAGCGGTTGTCGAATATTACCTTGGGCGAGCGGTAGGCCGCATTGGCCGACCCCCATTTCTCGTACTTGACGATGGCAAGGTGCTTGTACGGTTGCATGGAGATGTCGACAATCTTGCCAAATTGAGAGAAGAAGTTCCGGACCTCCTCCTCGCTGAACTTTTCCTCGGGGATGTTCTCAACCACTACCGTGCTCTTAGTCCGGTCGTTGACGGGGCCTTCAGCGGAGAAGGGCGCTCTACCGCCTCCTTTCCGTGCGTTCCTCCCCCTTCGGCCACCTCGGCCGCGGCCCGTATCGAGGCCAAAGCCGGATCCGAAGCCAAAGGCCGCCATGGGAATTTGATGAGAGCCCATTGCGAACATGGGGTCGCTGGGGTCAAAGTCTAGCCAGCTACATTAGCAGATGTTGCCATCGAGGGGTCCGAGGCATAACCAACCCTCACCGAGTTGCCCCAATTGAGGCATGTAAATTGAACCTGTTCCATGGTCGTACATGCACGTACTGCCGCGCGCACAGTAGCCCTTGGTGTCAAAGTCTCGGCACCGCCCCTTACGCCTTGGCGCGTTCTTACCATCGCCAAAAGCCGGGGGAAACTTGGCCATCCCTCCATACGGCAACCCCATTGCCTGCAGCTGCATAAACGCTTCCATCGGATTATTCGGGTCGAAGGGCGGTAGGTCGGGTCGTGGAGGAAGGCCGTGCATGGGTTGCATCCACCCACCGCCCCTGTTGTTGTTGTTGTCTCCCCGGCCTCCGCGACCTCCGCGACGAGCCAGCTTGGTGCCTCGATAGTCATGGCTGGTACCGTCGCGGCCATCAGGCGCATATGCATCGTCGCGATCGTCGAAACCACGCTTCCTTGAGCCGTTGAGCGCGGCGACGGCTTCGGTGGGCTGGTCAGGTCGTTGCGGAAGGCCTGGCGCTGTTGGGCCAGCAGCAGACCCCCTGGGTGGGGGACGAGCTCCCGGAAGATAGGTCTTGTAATTGATTGCTTCGAAGACGTCGTCGAGAAAGGCCTTTGGGTCTGTAGGTGCGTGCTCGCGTCAACATGCTTGCGTCCGAAGAAACGCTCGTCTCGTGACCTACCTTCGGATAGGAAGTCTGGGATTTCTTGTTCGCATAGCTCCCTTACCGCCTGGGGGTCGCCATCGTGCTTCAGGAGAGCAATGACATAGTCGGCGAGGACATCGGAATCGGCATCGGACCTAGCGAACGATGTCAGAATCTGGTGCTGAGAGCTGGATGGTAAACGGCGACCGACGTGTCTTCAATCCGCTTGACGATCCACGCCTTGAGAAGCGGCGCATCCTCCTCCGGGAACAGCATGATCGTTGGCGTCGCTCAGCTAGGCCAGAGAAACTGGGGTTCGGCACCAATGAGCCAACGACACGAGGTGCGCGGTCCGAGCGATTGATGCGGAAGTTGATGTGAAATACTTTTGCTAGGGCAATGTATAGCAGAGAGCTCTGCGGGATGCCGAAATTTGAGCCCCGAGGCTAGACGAACTGCCCTGTCGTCACAGCCTAGGCGTGCACCTGTGGCTGCAACGCAAGGCGGGTGGCTGAACCTTTGTTACACGAGAGAAATCCGTAGCACTATCAGGCGAGGTAGTCTTCTATGAATCCCTACTACAATACTCACAGTCGATCATGGACTAAGCAACTCGTTCATTCCGTCCGAGAGGTGCAAATGTCGACTTGAAACTCTAGTCAGTGGTCCAAATCTGGTATTCTGCTCAAGTTGGACAACATTATACATACATATTTGTGAGCAGACCCTTGATTCATGATGACCCACATCAGACTTTACCACTGTTTGAACCTAACAAGGTCTGCCTGTGTTGGGCAGTTCAACTTCTCTAGGTAGTCAAATGCGTCTTCAATACATGAATCCAACTGGCCACGAGGGCGCGACAACCAGAATCAAACCTAAGCAGAACAATTTAGGCTGATAACCTTTCGCAGGGTTCGCCAGCAATGGATGCCCACTGGCATCTACTAGAGTCACAGCATCACCAACAGGGCCATCGACATGTCATTCTAACGTGTTTCAACTCATCAATCGACATAACTACATATTTCAAGGCCGTACCGAGATTTCGTTTTCTCTTACTGCCTCACCCAATCTCTTGACTTTGCCTTTTTGGTGGTATTCTTTCGTGCAGCAAGGCCTCCTCGACTCAGAAAAAGAACTTCTCAACAAGCTCAGGTACACGCCCTTAATCTTTTCCACCAATTGATTCATGTCGCATGCACATTTAGGCACAGACGGTGGTTTTATCGGCATAATAGAAGTGAGCCGTTTACAGCTTGTCGTAGTACTATATGTCTGCGTTAGCATGTGATGTGAAGGGAGAGTATGGACGGGGAAACTTACGTTCTCGACACCGGGAACCTCGACCTTGATACCCTTGCGCTTGCGCATCTCGGTGACGACGGTTCCGACCTTGGAGGTGTTGTCGAGGGGAGAGCCACCAGGCAGGATCTGCCAGTGGTCGAAGACAGACTGGGGGAAGGCCTGGCCGGAGGTGGCCTGGCGAAGATCGCCGTTGAAGCCGAATGACTCGAGGACGGGGAGGTAGGCCTTGATGTTGAAGAGAGGAGTACCGGGGCGCTGCTCCTCGCTGAAGACGTGACCACGTCGTCGGGTAAGGACACCGTAGACACCACCCATGGCGTTCTCGGGGACCTGAATCTCGACGAGGTAGACGGGCTCCTGCAGGGCAGGGTTGGCCAGAAGAGCCGAGGCGTACAGGACACGACGGGCAGTGGGGATGAGCTGACCGCCACCACGGTGGATGGCATCGGCGTGCAGGGTAACATCGAGGACGTTGAAGCGAACGGATCGCATGGGCTCCTCGGCAATGGGACCCTCGCGGGTGGCCCACTGGAAACCAGAGACGACGGAGTCCTTGATTTCGTTGAGGTACTGGACGGCCTTGGTCTGGTCAACCAGCAGGTTGGCACCCTGACCATCGGGACCGAAGGTCCAGATCTTTCGGGCGTCGGTGACATCCCATCCGAAGTCGTCGGCAAGGACACGGGCACGGGCCTTGAAATCGTCACGGGCGCTAACCTTGCCGGTCTCGATGGCAAGAGCAAGCTCCTCGTCCATGGGCTCAGCAACCATGTAGAGACGGTTGTGCTTGTTGGGGGACTTGGACAGAGCAGTCATGCTGGACTTCTCGGTAACGGTCTCACGGTACTGGACGACGGGGTCCGAGATGGTGAGGGGAACACCGGCGTGGTCCTCCTCAAGATCCTTGAGGCAAATCTCGAGGTGCAGCTCACCGGCACCGGCAACGACGTGCTCACCGGACTCGGAGGTGTAGGTCAGGACACAGGGGTCGGACTTGGAGAGACGCTTGAGACCCTCGACAAGCTTGGGAAGATCCTGGGCGTTCTTGACCTGGACGGATCGCTGGACGACGGGGGAGACGGAGAACTTCATGACCTTGAGGTTGTGGGCGGTCTCGCTGGTGGTGAGGGTACCAGACTTGAGCAGGAACTGATCGATACCGACCAGACCGACAATGTTACCGGCAGGCATGTCGTCAATGGCCTCGACACGGCCACCCATCATGAGAACGGTACGCTGGATAGCCTTGATGAAGAGATCGTCCTTCTTGCCAGGGGTGTAGTTGGGGCCCTGGATGCGGACCTTGATACCGGACTTGACGGTACCGGAGAAGACACGACCGAAGGCGTAGAAACGGCCCTTATCGGAGGTGGGCACCATCTTGGAGACGTAAAGCATGAGAGGAGCCTTGGGGTCGCAGTCACGGATACCGATGGCAGCCTCGTCGTCAGCGGGACCCTCGTACAGAGTCTCGACACGGTACTTCTGGGCAGTGACGGGAGAGGGGAGGTGGAGGATCATCATCTCCAGCAGGGAGTCAGCGGCGGGGAGGAAAGTGCGCATGACGGCCTTGAGGAGCTGCTTGCCCTCCTTCTCACGGTCCTCAGGGCTGAGCTTGAGGTTGAGCTTCTCGAGGAGGGTGGCGGTCTCCTCCTTCTTGAAGTTCATGACAGCAGAGAAGATCTTGAAGATGGGGTCCAGAATGAACTGGTTGAAAGCACGCTCGAGCTCCTTGCCCTCGTGGGTGCCGTTCTTGGTCCACTTCTTGGTCTTGGGGTTGAAGTAGTTGTCGCCCTGAGCAGGTTGGTTAGCCGGGTTGCTCTGACGCAGCAGGATGAACGGAGGACGTTAGCTTACCCAGAGACGCTCCATCATCTTGTTCTTGTCAACACCGAACTTCTTGGCGTAGCGCATAGCGAACTGGCGGACAGTGAAGGCCCAGCCGTGGAGACCGGAACCGAAAGCAACGGTACCGCGGTCGGGGTAGACCTGGAGGTCACCAAGAGACTTGTCAAGGTAGGTGGAGATGACGACGTTGACGGACTCGATGGTTCGGGAGAAGGACTGGTAAAGATCCTCCTTGGAGACCTGGAGCTCGAGAAGAGCACGGTCGACCTTGTTGATGATGATGACAGGCTTGATGCGCTCACCAAGGGCCTGTCGGAGGACAGTCTCGGTCTGGACGCAGACACCCTCGACGGTGTCGACGACGACAAGGGCACCATCAGTGACACGGAGAGCAGCAGTGACCTCGGAAGAGAAATCAACGTGACCGGGGGAGTCGATGAGGTTGATCAGGAAGTCCTTGCCGTCGGTCTTCTGGCCGACAATGTCGGCAATCTCGTCATCGGGGCCGAGCTGACCGTACAGGGAGATGGCAGTGGACTTGATGGTGATACCACGCTCCTGCTCATCGGCACGGGTATCGGTTGCTCGAGCATCACCAGCCTTTGCGGTGGAGATGATACCGGCCTTGGCGAGCAGGGAGTCGGTAAGGGTAGACTTGCCGTGATCGACGTGGGCAATAACGGACATGTTACGGACATTGGTGGGCTTGTCCATAAGCTGCCGAATCTCGTCGACGGTGAAGCTGGAGCGCGGCTCAAAGTCAGTCCATGTTCATGATGGTCGAGTGGTGCTGGGTGCGCAAATCTGCGAGCGGGGTACAGAAGGAATTTTCGCAGTGGCCGCGATGAAGCCACCAGCGGACGGAGCGACCTCTCATCATCGTCTTGATGAAGCTCATTGAGGCACAGGGAAACCAAGGACCGAAGCAGAAGCAGGACAGAGGAGAGGCTGCAGAGTGCAGAGTGCAGAGTGCAGCCCGCAGACGGCGATGGAGGCATGGGACGAGAGGGAGAAGAGAACTTACTTGACCATCTTGGCGGTATTGCTGAGATGACCTGACTATGTGTGTGGTTTCGGTGTTGCGGTGTTGCAAAGCGGGGTTGTGAATTCACCCCGCGATGGATAGAAGGTGGCTTTCAAATCTGGAGGCTGGCTCGAAGATTCGAAAAGCGGCGGATGGACGAGAGACAGCGAAGGGCGGATATCACTGCCACTCTTTTATGCGTCCCAGGTGGGTTGAAGGCGGGAGGTAGGATGAGAAAAGAAGGAAGAGAGGGTGGGAGTGGGAGGGAGGGGAGAGGAGGGAGAGTTTCGGCGAGGATGAGGTTGGACCACCAGACGAGGGAAAAAAAATCGGGCAAAGGTGGGGCAGCTGCTGAGCAACCCCGCCGTGGCCGCCACTTCACTTTGACTGCGCTGCAACTGAGCACGCCGAGGTGCTAAAAAGCTGGCTCGGACTGACTCCATCCATTGCCGGGCAGGGATTTTGTTTTTTTTTCTCAGGCGCATGATAGGGCAGGTCCGTCTTCACTGGACCTAGCACGCACCTCTTGTACTGTACATGGGCCCGCGGTAGGCTGTACATAACCCATAATCTGTAATCTGTGCACGGCGCTGCAAATTCCCTTGGGTTTCCCCGCCAGTGGGCCGGCTGTCCACCTGTTCCTTCCTGTCACCTCACTTCAGTGTTGGTGCTGGTGGTGGTGGTGCGCGCTCTGCAGGGCACCAACCCTCATCGCCTTTACTGTACCTGTACCCTCTGCCATCTAAGCATGTATCTAGGTAGTCTACCCCGCCGCATCGCCGCACCGCCCGCACTGTCTCTTGCCATCCAAACCACCCAGGCCTCAGCCGTGCGAATCCAGCCCGTCGGGTCATTACCTCTTGTGGACGTCGAGCTGGAGCTCCCAGCCCAGGACCTCACTTCCGTGCCCCCTTGGATGCGTGGATGCCAATGCCTGAGCACGAAGCAGCCACGGCAGCCTGATGGATGGATGGATGACCTGAGCTACTGCCCCTAGCCGAGGAACTCACTGCCCGTCTGGGAACTCTAGGTTGCGCGGATGACTTCACACGGTAGCCTTTTATCCATCGGTATGACGCACAGCAATCATGAGCCCGACGCTGTCAGCGTCCGTTCCATTCACTCGGCCAGCTTCGTGCTCGTTGATGCTCCTTTTATGCGTCTGGTGGGAGGGAGTCAGTCGATGGTCGATGAACTCACTCACTCACTCACTCACTCACTTCCTGCTGCATTGCATGCTCTCCAGCGCTAGGAATAGAAATGGTCCCGTGGTAGCTCTCATCGCCCTCTCCATCTCTAGTGTATGTACTGTGCTGAACACTGTACCACAACCCCGCCATACCAAGCAAGCAGGCAAGCTCTTTGGTTGGCTTGGCTGAGGCTTGGCTGGATTGAACTGGGCTGGACTGGACTGGACTGGACTGGACTGGACGGGCACCTGGCGGGTTGCTGGATGCCGCTTGGTCCTTGCCGCCTGCTTGCTTACTTGCTTGCTTGCTTGCTCGCTCGCTCGCTTTCTTCCTTCCGTGCTTGCTGCATGAAATCGGCCCCAGCATGGTGGATCGCGAATCAACATCTTCAGAGGCGAGTAATCTGTTGTACTGGTGCGGCTAACCCAAGATGGACAGCTGGTCAGCGCCCCTCTCCTCTAACTGGAGGGGTCGTGTTATGGATTACTAGAAGGGAAGCTCACTATTGGCGGGGCCCAATCAGATCACAGCATTGTCCCTACTATTATCCCTGCCTTACTTAGGTACCTACCCTAACGACTCTCTTGGCAGCTATCTTTAAGGGCATCACGTACTAAAGTATCGTATGTACTACTGTCAAGGTTGAGATACTCAATTACAATCAACTACGCTCCCAGACAAGAATATCTTTTCGCCTGCCAAATGCTTAAATCCGGAATCCGACCCACCAAAAACGCCTAATGTCGTTCTTGTTGCAATTGTATAAAGTCCTTCGCCGTAAACCCAAACACCGGATGACTCACTCACCGAGCGAGCAACCATAACCACCACTACCTTGACAGCAAGTGTACTTCAACACATCACCAACCACCCTCATGAGGATCCCAGGATTCGCGAATATGCGTCTTCCACCTCGCCCGACAGCTCCAGCAGCGACATAATCACAATCTGGTGAGTCAGGTTGGGCAGTCTGTCCCGGTGCAATCCAATCCACTCCAGCGGCGGCGTTGCCTCGCCCATGTCTCGCAGCTGCGGCGCCTCAATGATGGGAGGCCGCAGCGCATTGTAGTCGTAGTTGGACTGCGGCACGTTGACTTCGGCCGTAATCTTTTGCTGCTCTCCCTCCGTCTCCGGCACGCCCGTGATCCTCACCGTCGTCAGTGGGAGTTCCTTGCCCCAGACCTGCGCCAAAGCTTTGGCGTGGTTGGCATACATGCTCCGGATGTAGCTGATGCGTGAAAAGTTCCAGCCCACCTCCACCTTGCCCTCAAACGCACTCTTAAAGATGTAGTCAATCTGCTTGCCCCGTGGCAGCTGCCAAGTCTCCATTGCTGCAGAGACCTGCGGCACCTTGAGAATCGTTCCGCCGCGGGAGCCAGTTGCTCGCTCCACCACGTCATCTACCGATATCTCGCTCAGCGTTTTGGGCGCATCAACGTTCCGGACACCGGCAAGGCCAATCCGCAATTGACCCAGCATCATGTGCAGGATACTGTGGACACGTTTCTGCTCCATGCTGGCCGCGAATCGGGCATATGCGTCAAGAGCCTCAATCTTGAAGACCTGATGATCCGAGAAGGTGTTGGGGAAGATGCCTAGGTTCAGCGCCTTCAGCGTCACCACCACGTCCGTATCCAGCGAGATGGGCGACTTTGACAAGGAGCTATCCTCCCAGGCCTTTGGTATGCGTGGTGGCGGCGGCGCCTGGGATCCGCCTCGTGCCGAGACCGACTTTCGTTTCGTGAACTTCTCAATCTCCCCTAGCGACTTCTGGAAGTTCTCCCTTCTCTCCTGCATCAGCTTTTGAACCGCTTGCCAGAGTGCAATGCCTTGAGCCGCCGAGGTTGTTGTCCCAAACACTTGGATAGAGTCTCCGTCAAATATGGCTACCAGTCGGTCCCCACTGCCGTCCAGCCCCTCACGCACATTGTACATCAGGAACTCAAGCGAGGTAATGTCGGCCACCAAGAAGGCCTGGTAATCAAAGGCGGCCTTGAGTCGGAAGGCATGGAAGCCTATAGAAGCCTGGATCATGGGGGTTTCATTCAACGCTTCCTCTCTCCTCGGCCACTGGATCGAGGTTCGCAGTCGGAAGTGCTGAAGCGCAACTAACCCGCTCAAGCGGCCTGTGCAGTCGACGCCGATCTTGTCAAATCCAAGGCATAAATTTTGCTCCCAGTCTGATGTCTTCTTGGATGACACCCAAAAGTTCTTAATGGCAAAGGCTGATTTTCCAATGGCTTGTCCCATGTCCACATTGACATCCAGGGCAGCTATTGATATCGTTGCTGTCCACGGGAACGCGGCTGTTGCTGCAACCTGTTGGTATCGCTGCACCAGATGGCCTTGTGAGGTTTCGGCGGAAGGTTGGGATACTGGCGCCGCCGTCGCTGTGCGGAGCTCACTCGGGTACCAGATTTCTCGAAAGAGCAAGAAGTCCTGAGCTTGCTTTGCATTGATGGATACGGCCATGGGACTGAGATTGAGGATGGCCGACGCGCCGTTGGTGCCGCTCACATGTTTACTGTTCATCAATGACAGTGTGATGGTATCAATCTCGAAGCTTGCCGTAGAGTCTCTTGAGTAGACGTGCTGCACGGAGGCTTGCAGTTTGCTGAAGGCGCCCGATATGGCGAAGAAATTTCCGTGATCCAGCGAGCTCACCGTATTGACGGTAAAGTAAATGTTGTCAAAGCATGCCGTTGCTGCAACCCGAGCAATTGGCTGGCAGCTCAGTGAAAACTCCTGTCTCAGAATTCGCAAGCCCAGGTTGAGCTTCATACGACCCAAAACGGCACTGGGATCAGTGGTGAGAAGGTTATCCTCTTCCCCAGATTTACCAGTCTTAGCCTTGGGTGGTTCTGGTGCTAAGGAGGATTCATCTTCGTCGTTCTCTTTGAACACCTCCTTGACGTTGGTTATAATGTCCATGACAAGTGGCATCACGGATGGGTAGAGAATGTTACTAGAAGCATCAATCTTAATCTCCCCAAACAGTGTAGGATCATCGACGGCATTGTCTCGATACTCGCCCCTCCAGGCCAAGCCTGGACTCCGCAAAGTAGCGCCACTGCCGGAGTCATCAGTGTTGAATTGACCATATTTGCCAGCTAGCGAAGGACGACGGTATCTCGAATCTTCCATAGACTTCTTGGCCGAGATGTAAACAACAGCGCCAGCGAAATCGGCATCCACAAGTAGGCTCTCAAGTCTTTTGTTGCCAAACATGCTTCGCTGAGGTGTTTGTTTGGCCATGGTGGAAGTAGCATCAGGTTTCTTGTCTGGCGGTACTGCCGTGTTCCACTGCGCTGATGCTTGCTGCGCCTTCTTTATCGAGAGCGAAATGGAATTCACGAGATGCGCCGCAGGTATGATGTAGGAGGGTGTCAGTCGAAGATCAAGTGATTCCCCTACAGCTTGGAAGGCCATGCGGCGAGACGAAGGCGTTGACAAGTACCCAATGTTGAAAATGACCTCAGGAAGAAGCGCCGAGTGCAAGGAACGCAAATTTTTATCCTGTCCACGGGGCACCATTTGCAACTGGAAGTTTTCGATAGTCAGCCTGGCAGATCGCCGAGTTCTAGTGCCAAACTCAAGTCGCTTGAGGGAAAGAACCAAGTCTTCTGTACGACCAGAGTGGTCGTCCGAGCCTTCTGCAACCATCCAGCAGACGCGAATGTTGCGAAGTTCGAACTGATAGCTGACAGATGCAAGGACCGAGTCGAGCAGATCGGATTCTTCGGTTGGCTCCTCAGTATCGTTCAGTGTAATTTTAGGCTTAGACTGCCTCAGCTTTCGCAAGTAGTCGAGCTCGCGAGATGTATCGAGGTCTTTGATCCTTTCACCCATGTAGCCGAGAACGTCGACGACAGTGGAAATGGTTTCTGGTGAAGTGATGAATTCAAAGTCATCGCTTTGGAAGTTGAAGGCCCAGTCTTGTTTGCCGCCAGTATTCAGACTGGTACCCGCGGACATATTGACTCCAACCCCAAGACTGCCACATGACCTCATAGAATCTTCACGACCTCGGGAAATATCAAGTCCGATATGACTTAGATTCATATGGACTTCTGGGTACTTGAGAATGGGGCCTTGGGGTTCATGTCGATTCGAGGCGTGCAGGTGAGCCCTATCCAGGTAAAAGAGCACACGAGCAAGCGGCTCGGCGTCCGATTTCAGAGAGGTCTTAGCCGAGACTTGGAGACCAGCTAATGTCAGGTGCACGTTGTACACAAGCTTCAGATCCGTCTTGTTCAGCTGTTTTGGAGGGTCGTCTTGGTCCGACCCGAAAATGTCGGATACATGACCTTGGATGATCTTGCTTTGTTGCTGCAATTCTTCAACAGCGCTTGAGACCTGGGGTCTATTTAGGGCGGCTAGCAAGCTGTAAACTGCGGAAGCGTCGAGCTGAACGACTTCAAGAGATGATAGAACCTCGATGAGATGCTCCGTGCCCCCCATCTGGCTGGTAACACGACCATTGGTGGGAGGAATTTGAAGTAGAGATATGCATTGAGGCTCGTTTCTCACGTTGATAAGCATCTCGTGGTAGTTCTCCTTGATGTCAAAGTCGAAGATGACTTCCTTGCCAAAGTTTGCTGATGCTGCAGCTCGGGCTACTGTGCCGGTAATTTTGTAAGTCAAGGACTGGAGAAGTGGAATGCTGATACTGTATTCATCCATGAACATGGCGATATTCAGTCTCAGACTTGAGAAGCGTTCGGATATCCGCTTTAACTCCTTCGCCTGCGCTGGCCGTTTAGGAGGTCCCAACTGATGTGTCATTCGGTAGACCTGAGCAACCTCGTCGCGGAACAGGAGGTCTAGCACTTCCATCAAGCTTATCGGATCTTCCTTTACCGCAAACGTCAAGCCTCTACTGCTAGCAGTAGCTTTTACCGTGTGATAAGACGTATCATCGGTCTCTTGTAATTCGTGGGACAGGTACACACTTGGGCATCTGAGATTAGACATTCCCAGGATTCGAGAGTTGCTGTGGAGCCCCGAGGTAATTCTGTCGCAGTTCAACATCAAGTTACTTGAAACAAAGCCTTCGCGTTGGGTCTGCAGTAATAACGATGTCTTGAGACCATGGCTAAATGTTTTTGAGGTGAGATTAATAGACTCCAATTCGATTGATCCCCTGGACACTTCGCAGACGAGATGCAGTGAAGGCGAGGAGTTGCGATTTGGTTTGGTCGCATCAGAAGCCGTTTTTGAATCGGGCTTGGAACGTCTTCGACTCTTGTTTATGAGACGCAGCATATCCTCCGCAAGTTCACAGATATCCCAGTTCAAATTGATGGCAGCCTCGGAACAATACAGGCTGAGAACCATTAAAGGCACTAGCGATTCTTGTGTGTTCTCGTGGCCATTGTCCAATTCTGGTATGGGTTGGCCTAGCCTGGCAGACAGATCAACGAAGCCGATCTTGTTTTGCTTTGGCCCAGGATCCAGCACGAACTGTAGTTCAGTCAACTTGCCAGCGCCAAGAAGAGGAACCTTGCTCGCAGGCGAGGAATTGGCATCTTGCAGCTTGCCAAAAACATTGGTAAGTAGCACTGACTCCCTCAAATTATCCAGATCCCAGCTGCGCCATTTATGAAACGCCGCAATAACCACGTCTGGCAGATTGGAAGGGGGAGCCTGGTTGCCATCACAGCATTGATAGACAAGGCGTCCCTTGGACTCATAATCCATGACAGTCCATATTTGTCGCAGTCGCATAGCTAGCTTCCATGAATCAAAGGTCCGAAGGTGATCTTGAGCTGATCGGAGAACAGCAGAGGGTCGAACCAGGAAGCAAGGGTCATTGACTGACTGTCCTTGTTCGAGAAGCTTGTACATCAAGAACTGGCAGCGGTTCCGGTCTTTCTCGAGGGTCTCGGTGAACAGTTGGCCAATATCTGAGGCGATGATTCCTGTGCGATGTATCAAAGAGGCCAAGTATTCGATCTTCTCAGAGGCGGTGCTCCCAACAACTGATCCGACATCAACGTCAAAGTATGTAACATCCTTGGCACCGACCGAAACAACCACATTCTCGATCTTTGCCATGACTGCTGCTTGAGGCTCTTGCAGTGAGGAGAAACGTTCAGACGCAGACACTTCGGCAGTCCCAAGCCTCATGAGAAAAGAAGTCCTTGAGCTTTGCGAATCTGCATTAAACGAATCCTCCCAGTTCTTGGTCGTTCGTGCCACCACGGCGATCTGAGACACCACCAAGTCGTATTGGTCCTGTTCATCTTCCGAAAGCTTTGATGAGCAAGGAAGGGTTGAGTTCAGAAGGCGGAAGTTTGCTCTTGGAATTCGAACCGATAAGTCAGCGATATTTCCTTTCATGTCTTTCTCCTTTTGCATATCGAAGATTTGAGTCATCGCGTCTACTTGAAAAGAGTCCAGTATGTCCTCAGGTTCAATGGGCTGTAATGCTTTCAGCAAAGAGGTTGCATATCGAATTGAAGCTGGGTTGACAAAGGCTGAGATTCCTGAAGGGAGCTCGACAATGGCGCTCATATAGGCATGATCCTCGCTCAGGCTGTATGGATCAATGTCTTCCAGCCGTGCTTCTACTTTTGCAAACTCTTCATCTTCGTCATCTTTCTCAACCCTATGAAGTGGGACTTCCTTAACGTTTGGCCGAACACTGTCGAGAGGAAAGTACGGGGCAACGTATTGACTTGAAAAGGCAACCGAGGAAAACGCCGATGCTTGCTTGGTAGTGTTGTCCCATATTGAGACATAGCTACCTGACCCCACGGAGCCCCTCGTCCTGAGATGAGCGCTTTTGTTGTCAGCGGAGGCAGACCTGGAAGCATGTCGTTTTCTCGCTTCAGATCTAGACCGTGATTTAGACCGGGATTCAAGTCGACCATGTGGCTGCAAGAGGCCGGGGTTGCTGCTGGATATAGAGAGGAAAGAGCTCTTGTGGTTTAGGGTCCGTGAATGGTGGGAACTTTTTGTTCTGTAAGAGCCAGCTTCGTCACCATCAGGCATAGCAGTAGCTGGATATGGAGGAGGGGGGACGCATTGAGCAGGAGGGTCGACAGGCTCTGGCACCAATTCATGGAGGTATTGTGGCAGTAAGAGGAAATCAGTACGCAGTGTTCTCTGGTCCTCTCTCTGTATCAATTCCTGCTGTAGTCTTCGCTCCTCACTGAAATGAAATTTCCGTCCTATTATGCAAAGGCGGATATCAGTCTGCATATAAGCTTCTGTTTCCACAGGATGCTGTTGTCTTGAATGGTGTCTCGCAGCCGACTCAGCATTGACGCATGAAACTTGGATATTGGGGACTGCGATGTCAATCCGCTTCGAGTAATGTGTTCGAGCCCAATCGTTGAACCCGACGTCGATAACATCCGTAGAGATAAGAAAGGCTGCTTCTTCAACATGTAACCAAAGCCTCACCGATTCAACAGAGACACGAGCAAACGTGACATCGTAGAAGACTAACGATGAATATGGCACGAGAGCGTTTTCGACGTCATCAAAGGAGAATAAGAAGGCCGATGCACCTCTCATCAGCGCGACGAGAAAATCAGTTGTGCATTCTCCACTTATAGCACCGGCTTCCACATCCCAATTGCAAACGTAAGCGGGTTCAGAAGGAGGGAGTCCGAAGAGCCGATGCCCAAAAAGGCGGAGTCCGTTGATGAAGAGTTGAGTATTTGAAGATGACATGCCTGGAGATTCGAGCTCTCCTTCCAAGCTGCCCAAAGAGAAACTGATTGGACTGACGTCAACCTCTGTATCCATAAAGTAGTTTGTAAACCGTAGGTCGACGGAAATACTTGCTACTTCACCTTGGACAAACCTAGAGGCAGAGTAGAGATTGCTGGGGAGCATGATCCTCGAATCATCTAGCTTGACGGCCAACACAATATCTAGGTCATTGGATTTCTTGTGAGGTGGTTGGTTTGCTTTTTCCGCGTCCGGATTTCGTTCATTCAACTGTAACTGCTCCTGATACTCATCCAATGTTGTGAAGTGAACGTGGTCGCCAAAGTAATTGTCTTTGAGTAGGATGACATATCTTATCAAGAAGCCATAGACATAGAAATATGGAGACTGGCCACGAACATTGAGTGTCAGGGTATCCGTGTTTGCTGTTGAAGTTGTCGCGTTGTAATGATAGCTTCCATCAATGACCAAACCTTCGACGTGACCCAGATCACCTGACGAAAGAAAGGCTGCTTGAGTGTTCCACTGAGGAACATGAAGCAAAACGTCCAACGAATCGGCGCGTGCCTCGAAAGGAATTGCATTCTTGTCGGGTCGGAAGCGGTCAACAGGAATGCATGCCTCGGCCAATAGACTGGGACTGGATAGGACGAGGTATGCGTTATCGTCGAAAGATGTTGCCTTGTCAATAATGTTTGAGTCGTTGACGTTCAAGTATAGCTTCAAAGCTTGAAGGTTGAGGTTGAGAAAGTACTTGAAGGGCGTAAAGACGAGGTAATCGGGGGGCGGACCGTTGGTCCAATCATCAACCAAGTCCACAAGGAGAAAGACGTGGTCCCGTAGCAGGAACAGCTCCATCTCATTGCTCGTGATGTTGAAATACCAGTTTCTAAGACCATTCCAGGAGAGAGGACTAGAGAGATCGCACACAATCCGCTGGGCACCAGATCGCCACAGTAGATCGTGGTTGACACTACTTCGAAGCTCAGACCCAGGCAGGTTGACATCGACACGAGTACCAAACCCTGAGGACTTTGCTAGCATATCCATGGTAAATGTCACGGTTGAGTTGGATGACACCTTAACCTCTAGCCATCCAGAAGGCCGCTGGGGGGCTGCTTCGCCCTTGCTACTCTTCTTGGTTCGATGCTTTCGCTTGTTCGTTGCGCCTGGATCCACCTGGGGTTCTTTGCCTCGCCACTTCCAATTCTTGGATTCCTCCCTTATTGGAATCTTCAGCGTCATAGTGTCGTCTAACTCAACGTAGAGATCGAACTGGGTCGGGACTCTCCACATCCCAGGCTTCAGAAGCTTCGCAGGCGTAGCATCTTTGCACAGTCCTGGGAAGAAGAAGCGCTGCAAGTCTGCACGTTGGCGGTCTGCCCATGGGCCATAATTCAATGTGCCCCCTTTGATGGAAACCTTCATACCCCAGCCTGGTGCCTCGCCATTGTTGATGTTGGGAGGCAAGCTCCTCATATCTCCGTGGGGGGCCTCTTCCGGAACCTTTCCAGGGGAGTCCCAATACATGGTGAGGGTGGCCTCAGGGCTGTCCATGATGGTTGTAACTGCAGCATATTCAACGTTTGCCCAACGAACTCGATCATCCTGATCATGATCGTCTAGGTATCTCGCAAGACCTTGCCACTGGTCTCGGCCGGGGATTGGCTGTGAAACAGTATGCTTAGCACTGCGTGAGTCGGTCATGAAAGATTCGACAGATCTTCGCCAGTAAGGAACCATGTTGCGTAATGAGTTGACAGTCCGGCGACGATGATGGCGAAACCATGCTCTTTTCGAGATCGGTGCCTGGTCTTGCACGTTGGACTTTTCTCGAACAGCTCGGGTAACTTGATCTTCCTTATAATCCTGATTTTCCTTCATCTCGATGACGGGATGCTGTAGTTGAGCTTGAAATATCTGGCGATATGGGTCGACAGTTTTCGTTTCCGATGCGTCCACATCCACAGCAGCTGAGTCGGTTTTCACAATGAGGATGGCCCGTGTATTCTCATTGCCCATTACAGCAGCAGCCTTGTGGCATTGGATGTGGATGGGGAACAGCTGAAGCATAAATGGTAGTTCGCTTTCGGATCCTTCGCCGACTCTATCCTCATCGTCAAGGCTGTCGACCCCTGTCGTAGACCGTTTCCAAAAGGGCCTCTGGTTGCCACCCAGGTCTGTCTTCTCCGAGTTGTCTTGGTTGTCATGTTGACTTTCCCCCGCAGCCGGCGCCAAATTGGTTCGTGCCTTGAGAGCGGTAGTATCCTTCTCTGATATGCCACTAGACCGAGACGATGGGTCGGTTGATTCCACGAGGCCAGCGAGTATTGTGTCGTATGCTGGACTCCGATTGTATACGAACCACTCGACACCCTTGAGATGCACATGAATACGGCATGGGAGGTTCGCATTCTTGTCTTCTGAAACCGGGGTAGAGCCTGTCGATGCTGCAGCTGACCGTCTTCGAGAGTTGATGACATCGGCGACGCGAACTCGGCGCACCCAATACCGCCAAGTTATGTAGCCATGCTGAATCTGGAAAGTTTCGTTGGCGCCATGATAACGGAATCCAGTGAAGAAAACTCGGCCCGCAAGAAGAGATATCTGAATCGCCTTGATATCGACATGGACTCGGTATTGGTGCCAGGTCCAGGCCCGGATGGCGTAGGAAACGATGGAAGCGAATAATCGGTTGAAGTAGAGGAGGAAGAAGATGGCGAGGATGCTACAGACGCCCACATAGATTGGGAACTGGCTGGTGGACGAGGACGTTAGCTTGACCACACCACACAAGACTCGGACGAGGCATACATGTTGAAGTGTGGACGGTCATTGCTCCGGGTCGCAAGGACCGTTCCGAATCCCAGCGCGGTCGTGTTCATTTTGATGCAGCTCCAGAAGCTGGCGGGCATGCGCGTCGCATCACCTGGGACCCGGCCTGGGCAGCATTGGGGGTGCGCGGAGGAGAATCGCAATGATGCTACTCAGTGTTGTAGTTCGAGTCGCCAGTAACCCAGCTGCCAGTCGCGATCGCGAGTTGGAAAGACTGGAAGTGAATGAATGAATGCGGTTGCTCCGGACCCCTGGACCCAGACCTGGACAAATTGGTGAGCTGGATGTCAGTGGAGCCAATCTCACCTCATGGAACCTAGAGTACCTGTCTAGGTGCTGTGGAACTGCACTGTAGTCTGTAGAGGTACAGAAGTTACAGAAGTTACAGCACCTGCAGCCCCCACCCCGCCTGCTAAGAAGCCGCCTAAACGGCCTAGTCCCATTCGCGATGAGCCCAATATCCGGGGAACTGATAGACCGCTAGCGCTCTCCCACCAGTTGAAATGTAATTCCGCCCCGTGCTGGAGCAGGCCCGCACCATCCCGTCATCATCGTATCCATATCAGTGCAAAGCTCCCGTGCCTGCTACTGTCTCTATCTCTAGCTACAGCACCTCGTAGTAGCACCCGCCACTTGTGACCCCGAGCGAGGTTCCTGTCATTTGGGCTGTCGTCATCGTCATCATCGCGACAGACCATCGTCGTTGCCTTGACGCGTCAGGCTTCTTGATTGCCTTGGCTTCTTCCCATATCGGGCCTGTGCTAAACTACAGTACCTGTACTGTTGCCGCATCCCAAAGCTGCTCTCTTTCACCACGTTCCCACCTCGAGCCATGGTCTAGAGCTTGAGTCAACCAACTCTTGGGGCCCTCAGCTACTTGACCCGACATCGCGCTCATCATGTCCGACTCGATAGACGTCGCCGCCAGGGGAGGTACTGGCCAGAAGCTCGCCTCTGCCGTGACAATAGTGGCCGGCGTTGCCTCCTTAGTTGCGACACTGGTTTCCGTTGTGTAGGATCCCGCGACCTTCACTCAAGTTACCAGATGCAACTGCTAACCAAATTTCCATAGATCCATCTTGTTACAAGCCAAGAACTATCGAAAGCCCCTCCTGCAACGATATGTCGTCCGTATCCTCCTCATGGTCCCCATCTATTCGATCTCGTCGTGGACAAGCATGATTTCACTCAAGGCTGCTGCCTTTGTCGATCCCATCCGCGATATTTACGAAGCCTTTACCATCTACACATTTTTCCAACTTCTCATCAACTACCTGAGCGGGGAGCGGGCCCTCATAATCATGACACATGGTCGTGCGCCAGTAAACCATCTGTGGCCGTTGAACCACATGCTGCCAAAGGTCGATATCTCGGATCCTTACACTTTTCTCTCCATCAAGCGTGGCATTTTGCAGTATGCATGGCTTAAACCTATCCTTTCTCTTGCTGCCATCATCATGAAGGCAACAGGAACCTACCAGGAGGGATACATCGGCCTCACCTCGGGCTACCTCTGGAGTGGCATCCTCTACAACATCAGCGTGAGTGTGAGTTTATACTCGCTGGGCCTCTTCTGGGTCTGCATGCACAGTGACCTCAAACCCTTCCGGCCGGTGCCCAAGTTCCTCTGCATCAAGCTCATCATCTTTGCTTCCTACTGGCAAGGGTTTTTCTTGTCTATCCTTGTTTGGCTAGGGGCTATACCTGACAATGTAGAGGGCTACACACCTGACAACATTGCGGCAGCCATACAAGATGCGCTGATTTGCATCGAAATGCCCATCTTCGCCGCGGCTCATTGGTATGCCTTCTCATGGCATGATTTTGCGGACAACAGTATTCTCTCTGCGCGGATGCCTCTCAATTACGCATTCCGTGACGCATTCGGAATCAGAGATCTCATCGAAGACTCAAAGGAGACCTTCCGAGGTGACAAATATGGCTACAGAGTGTTTGATTCGGGAGACAAGGTCATGGCCCATGAAGACTCCAAATCAAGACTTGCGAGGCTTAAGGAGGGTATGCGCTATGAACGTGGAGGAAAGGGCAAATACTGGATTCCCAAACCCGGAGAGATCAACTCGACCACCCCACTGCTTGGGGCGAATGGCAACGTCAATGGAGATGGAGACGAGAACGAGAACGGAGAAACCAGCTCCAGCCGCCCCGACCAAATCAACGAAAACACGCATGGAACATTTGATAAGACGGAGATTGAGTCTGAGGATGAACACCTCTACGATGCCGCACGCCAGCTGGAGTATGGTGATTGGAACGTAAGTCTATCAGCCGTCCGTGGTTTAAATCCTATGTTCTAACGCAGAGTAGTACCCTGTCATTACAGCTAGCGAACCCTTAAGCACGCGGTATCGTTCGCCAAATGGTATTGGAGCCAGATCCCCCGGCGTCACGTCATCTAGCATCAGGTCGCCATCGGCGCTGACCCCTCAGCATACTGGCAAGGGGAAAGCAAAGCAACGAAGTGTGGACGCTGGACCTGCACCAGAGACTGTTGTCCCGGTCAAGAAGAAGAAGAAGGCCAGAAAGGTCGTCACCAATGAGGAGCCAGACTCTGCGCCGCGACGCAGCGTTGACAAAGAGCCATCGACTAAGAGCCCCCAGGCTGGTGGTTCAAACGCAGACCAAGGCTCCGTGAGCGGACAGCCAGGGCTATGGAGTGGTACCCAGGCAAAGGAAGAGGGAGGTGAGGGTTTGACCCGACCCCAGGCACCGGATAGCGAAGAGTTTAGGAACCCTTGGAGCGGAGATGATGAATCCAGGTGAGGACGTCATGAGTTATCTGTACAGATACCCACTGGTTTGTTTCAGTCGGTCTATGTTCCAACAATAGCGAGGAGTTAATGGCTTCATGCATCTGCTTGATTCGATTAGATTAAGGATTGTTTGTCTTGATATAAGGTACCTAGATAAGGTAGGTAGGCGGTCATCAAGTTCATCCCTGTGTATCCACCTCTGCTTGGCATGCCTCATTTCAGTACGATGGGTGGAGTGGGGCCATCACTCACACCTGCGACCCAGTCTTGAACCAATCAATACGTCTCAAGCATGGAGCGCGGACTATCATTATGCCGCTTTGACAGGCGGTGTGAGAATTTTGTCGGTCAACGAGGGCAGAATTGATTACCAGCGAAGCCATCACCCATTCTACTGCCAGTATCGCGACACTTTTGGGCCGCCTGTTTGCGACTAGGATTCCATCTCGAGGATCTTTGGCAGGGCCATCGGTTAACCACCATCAGAAGAGGTTGCGGGCCAGGCGCTTGCAGCCGTCTCTAGCTACGCGCTATGGGCCGCAAGCCCAACCCCCTCATTCTCGAATACTTCGTCCGAGGACCCAAGCTCAACGACAACAGCAACCGCTACCCGCATACGTGCAAACAATGCGGCGAGAACTTCCCCAAGGGCCGCATCGATAGTCTGACGACGCACATTACCAAAAAATGCCCTGCCATTTCCGAGTCCGATCGTATGCGCGCGTGTCTCGAGCTCCATGGAATCACCAATGCCAGAGCACCACCTCCCGAGCGAACCCCTCAGGATGCCCAGACAAATGAACTGCCCACGGATACTCCCGCTCTTCCCCAAGGATGGAGTGCTCTTGAAACGCTTGCCGAGGCATCGCGACAAGTGGATTTGAATGAGAACAGCCGTGGGCAGGTCGTCCAGGATGGCGTCAACCCCACCAACCCCGCCAACGCGCAGCCCTTCATGATAGTTGACCGCTTCGAACTTCAAGAGCAATTTACTCTTGACAACCCCCCTCTGAGCTATGAAAACAGGCTCCACCACCCTAAGAAAGGTATGGGGATTGTCCTTTTCTAAATCTCGGAAAGGAGACTAACATCGTAAAGTAGTGCTTGCCCCGCCCCCATCGCTACCTGGACCCGAGTTATCGCCCGAGGAGCGCCTGCAAGCCCTGGTATCAGGGCATGCGCCGTCTCCTGATCCCTCCAACATATCTGTAGCTGTTGCAGCTACGGCTCGACTAAACCCGTCTCTTCTCGATCCACAGCTTGTAAACGATAACACGGCCTCGACACCTCCCCCTACGACCGAACTCAGTCCTCCCGCGGAACCCTCTCCGGTCACAGCCGCCGTCGCCGATGGTGGTATTTCGCAACCATGGGGCGAAATGACATACCTGGCTGCACCGTCACCAGTTGCCGTGGTCAACGACCACCCGTCTCCAGCTGTCCAGTTGAGTCGCGGTGGAATTCGCATGGACATCAGTGACGGATCCTTGAACGGGCGACCCCGCCATGCGCGCTCGAGGTTCACAGCAGCCCGGCGCAAAGAAGTCCAAGAGGTACGAAAGATTGGCGCCTGCATCAGGTGCAGGATACTTCGAAAGAACTGCGGCAAAGGAACGCCTTGTGATACCTGCCGCAAGGTTCTCGCGCCGCGGGTTTGGAGAACTGGCTGCGTCCGCACAAGGTTACATGAGCAGCTGGATCTCTACTCGGCTGGAGTCCAGGTGGTCTTATCGCAGAATCGAATCAACCTCTTGAAAACTCAACTGCAGATGGTCAACAACGGCACTGTGATCGAGGTATCGCACTTTCCAGATAGTGGGAAAGACATCACCTTTGAGGCACTAGTGGCCCTTCTTGAGCCGAGTGAAGCACAAGTGGCTCACCGCCAGAGCAAAGAGCCCTTCCAGCAAGTCATCATGATAGATCAAGATTCCGAAGACGTTCCCGACAAAGTGGAGAGATATATGCGCGACATATTCCACCTCTTTATCGAGAGGGAGCCATCAAAGTTCACACGAGCGACACTTGAAGTCGCCATTCAGTTGCTGTCCGAAGAAGAAGACGATCTCCTCCGTAAAGCGCTTGAGCTTTGGGGCTTGGTAGAGAGCATTGATCGCGAGAGGCAGTGGCACATCATTGAGAGGCCCAACGTTAAGGGAGAAGAGCCTCGCTGGATCAAAGAAGCACAGACCGAGAACGATGCAGACATTTACACCATGATCTGTATGCAACTGAACGCCGCTGCGGAGAGAAAGGCCAACAACACTTCAAAAGCATTGCTTGGTGGGATGCACCGAGTCCTCCAGGACAGCAAGGTCAAGATTGGCTTCAGGGTATACCTCACAGCAGTCATCTTCCTCAACTGTGTCGAAAAGTCGACATGGGCATTCAAGGCTTGGGAACAAGATCATCTTCGCCCTGGCTGGCCCCTCGAAAGGGACCCGAGCGTCTTTACCCAGCAAGGCGGCAACCTAGCGAGCTTGCTACGCATGCTCCTCGGTATCCGCAAAGCCCTTCCACAAACGCTACGTGACGCTTCCGGGAAACTGGCCACCTCGGATCAGGACCCTGCTGTTGCCAACTACTTCCAGAGCCTTGACCTCGACTGTATGTAGAGCATTCCTCCTTTCAGTCTCCATGAGTAAGAAGAAGCTAACGTGCAACGCAGTCGACACAATCCAAGCTCGGCAAGAGGGCTCGCAGTTTTCCCCGGCGGACTCTCGCTCCCTCGAATTAATGTTCTGCTCCCATCTTCTGCTTCCAAACCCAGCGCCATAACCACGTTAGTGCGCCTTCGTTTCCTCCCATGTTTCTCTCCATTACCGTCCCGTTTTGTCTTTCGCAATCTGCAGCTGTTCAAGTAGAGAAGCAACTGCTTGGTTGGTGGCCTTAGCCATCTCCTGGATGCCTGCTCCGATGGTCAATGACGGGACGGAACACACGAACTTGATGCCTGTTACGACGTAATGAACAATTCAGAGACACTTGCAGCTTGTTTGCGTGCACCTTGTCAATGAGTGGTGATGAGGGGGAAAGAAAAGTTTGACATGTTATATTTTGCTACGGGCTCTGAGCCCTTCTTTGCCGCATTAGGCAAGAATCGAAAACCCCGAAAAACAAGTATCAAGGCGTTGGGGATAGAAAAGACAAGATACCTCAGGGTCGTTCAGCCAGAGAAGCACGTCTCAGGGCGTCCCCAAGCGGAACCGCTTGCCAGTCTCTGTAACACAATAAACATTTTGCCGTGCTTGAACAATCTTCTATTAACTTCCTTGCGACTGCTTGATGTGCAAAAGTCGATCAAGTGAAAGCAAAGAATGTCGTCACTCTTGAACCAAGGCTTTACATTGTCTATCGAGATATAAACATTGACGCTCCACCCCCTAAACCGACACTCCGCTATTATTACGGCTCTGGCCATGTCCAGGCCGCTTAATCTTCTTGAAGCAGGCAAACTCGTTCTTGCTCGCGTCGCGCAGCCGCTTGAGCACGTTGCGCATCTCCGGCAGCTCCGTCTGCAGCCTAGCGCGAGCCTCGTTGTCGGTGCGGCTGTCAAGCTCCTGGTAGATCTGGCCCTGGAGCTCCGAGGCGCGGTCGGTCGTGTACTGGCTGAGCGTCTGTGCGACAAACTCGACGTCGAGCGTGGCCTGCATGAGGGCCTCGAGCGTGTAGCGCGGTCGGCGACGGAACGCCTCGAGGAGCTGAGTGGTTGTCTGCTCGAGCAGGAAGGAGAGGACTTGTGGTGTAAGCGAGGGTGCCGTGGTCGAGACTTGGGAGTGGACGAGGACAAGCGTCAGAAGGGCCTCGTAGATGTATGGCCGGGCCGCCTGGGCTCGCTGGCCAGGAGGAGGCGCCCAGTCGGGCGCTGCGAGGCCTGTATGTATGATATCGTGGAGCTTGTCAATCGACTGCTTGGTGTACGACTGGAAAAGTCGAGCGTCGATCTGGCTGAGGACGTCCCTGATCGTCTTGGATTCGTCCGTCAGCTTGACGGAGAAGGCATTCTCGAACTGCGAATTCAGGCTGGGTACCGCCTGAGAGCGTAGAGCTTGAAGGTTGCTCAGAGTCATGAGCATTCGAATGTTCTGCAATCGCAATGAATTAGCATAATCATAATCCTATCCTGAGCAGCATCAAACCATCACAACTTACCCGATCCCCAGCGTCAATGGTTCCCTTGCCAGCCAAAGTGGGCGCCGCGGCCGATGCAAGAGAGCTCTCATTGTCAATGGACCACTCATCGGCGGCCGTCTTTGCAGGTTTCTCGGCATTCTCGACCATGCCGCTCAAGGCCTTATAGAGTGTGGTGACGTATTGGCTCCGGACCATTTGGAGAAGTTTAGTCGGCGGCGGCAGCACAATCTCCCCAGCACCGGGCTTGGACATTGCCTCTGAGATGTAGAGAATCTTCTGCATACCCGATAGCAACGCCCCTCCAAAGGCTGCGAAGCTAGCAGGCATGCGCGTCACGTCACCCAACTCCACCGATCGCTGCCAATCCTCAACATACTTGATGTTCTCTGCATCACGGTTCCATGCCGCACAGAGCGCCGTAACGCAGCGTTCCCTCGACGCACCGACCAACGTCCGCAAACGATCAAGCATCTGGTTATCGTCAGCAGCAACGGGACCGACACTGGCCATGTCCGATGCCCCTGAGCCTACCAGAGCAAGCATTTTCGAAAGGTAATGGACACCGCTGAGCGAGTTGGACCATGGCGGCCAGAACGCCAACTTGGCCCACGCTTCGCCCTTCTTTGGGGACGGCGGGGGAAGATTGTTCGGGTCAAAGTTGAATCGGCCTTCCCTGATGGCCGAGGCCGGCGTCAAGTTGGCAGAGCCAGAATCGACCATTGCTGGTGTATTTGGGGTAGATCCCGGCATCGGAGAGAAGAGCAGGGAGATATCTTCAGGAGGGAGGTCCACAAAGAAGCTGTAGACGTGGTGCCGCATAAGTTCAACCAATTCTACTGATCCCTTTTGCAGCTCTGTGATGTTCATCACCGACAGCTGATGGTGGTGCTGGGACTCTCCCCGGAATCCTACCGGCATGTTGGCCTGTAACTTGCCCTTGGTGAACCCTTCAACAGTGTGCCAGAAATCAACCACTTCGCCCAAGATGCCCTGGGGCGAGAGAAGTCCGGTTAAGAACGAGAGGGTCTTTTCCCAAAGTTCAATCGTTTCGGGCGAGTCACATGAGGGTGGTCTGCCTTCAATAGGCTGTCGGCCCAGTGAGCGAAGGTGAGTAGCAATCATGTGCGGACTGGGTTTCTCTGCGTTGGCCAGTCTCCTTCGCAGTACTTCAATCTCCACCTTGGCACGCTCTGAAGTCGACTGAATCTTCCCCTTGAGGTAATCGTAGCGGCTGAGGAGCCAGACCCAGATCGGGTTGTCCTCAGAGCCAAGCTCCAGCAGCAGAGTGATGAGCTCCATGTGCTGGTCTTGGGCACGTCCCAGCATAGTCCCCGGCTTCGGGGCGCCATGTGTAGTGACAAGACGCTTCCAAACATCTCGCTTGAAGGTGCGCATCTGTTGGTCTACGTCGTGCCACATACGCCCCGCGATCATCAACTGATATAGTTGCGGGTCAGTTGGCGTGGCACCATTGAGCTCGTTGGAAAGGCTGCGAGCCTCGTCCGCAATCTTTCGAGCCTTGTTGTACTCCTCGGCCAGAGACTCGTAGTCCTTTCGTTTGATGCTGTCGGCGACGGCTGAGCTCAGCTCCATATAGTCCTTGAACCGAGTAATGTGGTTGGAAACGGCCTTGAGGTTTTCCTCCTTTTCGCGTCCTCCCAGAGCCGGACCCCACACATCTTCTGCCTTTGCCGACACGTCCAGAAGGGGCGCCTTGATTCCCAAAACACCGTACTCACTTTCCTTTGTCAAGGCGTTCTTCTTCCGAAGATCCGGCATGGGCGAGCTCAACGGGTTGTTCAGCCCGCCACTGATGCTGTTTCTATAGCTCGTGCGGCTGGCATGGCGAGAGTGGGGTCGTGCGTTGGACGGCTCAGTGCCTCGATACTTCATTTCCTTATAGACATTGTCAATGGTCGCCTTGGCCTTGACAAACCGTTCAAAGTTGGTTTCAACCAGGACCTTGAGGGAGGCCGACTTTTGGTCAATTGACTGAGACAAGACGTCGAGGCCATTCAACAAACTTCGAGTGTCGGCATTGGAATGCATCTGCGAGAGGAACAGGGCGGGCGAAAAGGTCGTCGAGGAAAGGAGGAACCGGTTGCCTATGCGCCATCTTGGTCAGCCTGGATTCGCTAGCCCTGGCGTCTGGCAGCGAGGAAGAACATACGGAGTCGCGCATCATCCTGCAGCGGAAGCCCAAGATGCTTCAGCGACCTCACGACACTGTCAGTCGTCCCAAGAGGATCCGGCTCGTCCTTTTGCACGAGGTTGCTGACACCTCCCTTGGCACCGCCTTCCAATCCGCGGACGGTACTCCTCCGCTCAGAGACTGCGCGCTCCAACGCCTGGTAGCGAGACTTCCTGCGCTCGTGCTGCTTCTTGGGAGCTTCCTGGCCGTCGCCAGACTCCTCGCCATCCTTTTCGGCAGGCCATTCCGAGGGGAAAGGGTTGGGGAGCTGGTAGAACTCGAGGACTGTGCGTTCGTAATCGGTCATGATTGATGTGTCGTTGCGACAAATGAAGGTCTGCGGTCCCCTTTGGGCATTCGATTTGTGGTCTAGTGCATCTGACTGGTCGCAAGGAAGCTTGGCGGCGTGTGCAGATTAGTATCTCAGACTGTCTGCGCAGCTGATGCTCGGCAGTCGACACAACAACTGGCGGCGTCTCGTCTAGCTAATCGTAAACGTGCTCGAAGCTGTGATGTGCCAGCCTGACGCAGGCATGTCGTGTCGGCATCTCTCTAGTGCTCTGAACTGTTGTACCTAGGTACCTTATTAGCATCAGCTCCCCGGAAGGGATGTTGCGCCACGATTGAGGGGAGCGCTAGGCGTGCAAGCTGTGGCTGGTGGACACCCATGGCGTGCACATAATACGTCACAGCAAATCGGCTAGCGCGTTACATCACCTGGAGGGAATGCTCGGTGGCCAAGGACGGAAATCCGGCGGCTCCGAGGCTTGTAGCCGAACAAGACGTGAAGAAGTTGCGGGAAAAGTGGGATGCGAAGCCACAACAGTGGCTGGAGAAGGCTGTCCGCCGGCTCGGTCGTAGGTTTCACACCCGCCAAAACTTCCCAGACCTCCAGCTTCTTTCTCTCCAATCCCTCTTCCGGCCGTTTGATCTTGCCTCTTCTCGCCCTCTCTCTCCCTTGTTCCGCCCCCCCATCCTTTGCGTCTCGCCGGATCGCACTCTGCTCACCTTCACAATGCTGGCCATTCGAGCTTTCTCCAGCCCTGTGCCCAGGCAAGCCCTGCGTGCCGCTCCCCGCGCGGCTGCGTCGTGGGCCGTCTATGTAAGTCGAGATGCCCGCTCCGTTGCCCGTGCGGCAGCCTCGCTGGCTGGCCTGCCTCGTTTCCCGCTTTACTGACCCCGTCCTCGCAGAACCGATGCTACTCGACCGCTGGCGAGCGAGTCGCCAAGTACAATGGCACCAAGGACTCCAACGTATGTCCCCTCTATCCCTCGCATCAATTCCCTCTGCGCGCCCTCATGGGTCCGAGCATCTTGCCGAGGCCGAGATAAAATCACTCAATACTCGGCTCGAGACTTTGAATCTTCAGAACGCTGACCCAATGCGCAGGGCAACTTCCTCGTCAGCATGATCGAGGGTGATGGTATCGGCCCTGAGATCGCCCAGTCCGTCAAGGACATCTTCGCCGCCGCCAAGGTTCGTCCCGTCGCATCCTCTCCCTTGAATATCATCGGGACTCATGAGACTAACATGAACACGCGCTTGGTAGACCCCCATTGCCTGGGAGCCCGTCGACGTCACCCCCATCCTCAAGGACGGCAAGACCGCCATCCCCGATGCTGCGATTGAGAACATCTCCAAGAACAAGATTGCCCTCAAGGGTCCTCTCGCCGTACGTGCATAACCTTTTGTCTGGCCATGCCGCAATGGGCCATCACCGGTCCACGGCAAACCCTTGAACAAAGATCATGGTTCACTAACATGCGCGATTCTACTCCAGACCCCCGTCGGCAAGGGTCACGTCTCCCTCAACCTTACTCTGCGACGCACCTTTAACCTCTTCGCCAACCTCCGACCTTGCCGCTCCGTCGCCGGCTACGAGACCCCCTACGACAACGTCGACACCGTCCTGATCCGCGAGAACACCGAGGGCGAGTACTCGGGCATCGAGCACGTTGTCGTCGATGGCGTCGTCCAGAGCATCAAGCTCATCACCCGTGAGGCCAGTGAGCGTGTCCTGCGATACGCCTTCCAGCACGCCGAGGCCATTGGCCGCAAGAAGGTCCGCGTCGTCCACAAGGCCACCATCATGAAGCTGTCCGACGGTCTCTTCCTCAACGTCGCCAAGGACGTCGCCAAGGACTTCCCCAACATCGAGTTCGACGCCGAGCTCCTCGACAACTCCTGCCTCAAGATGGTCACCGACCCCACCCCCTACAACGACAAGGTCCTCGTCATGCCCAACCTGTACGGTGACATTCTCTCCGACATGTGCGCCGGCCTCATCGGTGGCCTGGGCCTGACCCCCTCGGGCAACATCGGTGACGAGTGCTCCATCTTCGAGGCCGTCCACGGCTCCGCCCCCGACATTGCCGGCAAGGCCCTGGCCAACCCCACCGCCCTTCTCCTCAGCTCCATCATGATGCTGCGACACATGGGCCTGAACGAGCACGCCGCCCGCATCGAGAAGGCCACCTTTGATACCCTGGCCGAGGGCAAGGCCCTGACTGGTGACCTCGGTGGCAAGGCCAAGACCCACGAGTATGCCAACGCCATCATTGCGAAGCTGTAAATAGTCCTATACCTGCTTCCACTTGGGGTGTTGTTCGGGGGTAGTATTCAATGTAAAGTGTACCAAACCTAGATATTCCGGCACGGCGAAATGATTGTCAAGTTCTTTCCACCCTTTTGCTCCTCCTTGGTGATGATGTGGATTGTCCTGGCACTCTCGGTTGGTGATTGTATGCAATGGTGTAACGGCTTTGGTAAGCTCATAGCGTGTTCCACACAGCATGTGTAAAGCCACGATATCACATTTCCCCAGTCATCAGATGTCGCAGCCGTAGCCACCAACTGCAGACAACGTCATCGTCGCACGATCCGCGATGCACCCCGCGGCTGTTTCACCTTGCTTCTTCGATTGGAGATGCGTAAATGCATAGGTTGTGCAGGAACACGGAAGATAACGAACAACCACTGATTCAATAGGTGCCTAAGACACTAGGTAGGTACCTGAGTAGCCACTGAAGCGCTTCCAAGATCGAATCCCAAAGAAGCAAGAATTATAGAAAAAGCAATGAGAGCCAAAGACTACAGCTGTTGCGCGTATTTGTTAGCATGTAGCACCCACCCACCCACCTTTGACCTTTGTTTGACCCTTGACCTTTGACCCTCCCTTCACCCCATATGCAATATACAAGCCCGCTGCGTAGTCCGCTTCCAAACGCCCATGTCACGCGCCCAGCGCTGTCCAAAAGCCCTATTACGGTTGCCGTTCGTTCCTGAATCCCAGTATCATGCGCCAAGAAATAAGCCATTATAGACGGCCGCTCCGAATTTCCTTTTCAAATATACGGATCCCCCATACCTCGTAGAATCGGAGGCTGCCCACCGTCTTCAGCCGCAGCCTGTTGCCCCCGTTGTAGGCATCCTCTTCGTCGTCGTCGCTTTCTGTCTCCGACCCCCAGCCAGTCGTTGGCAACAAGGGAAACGCGTGGGTTCCCTCATGACCGGGTACGGAATTCGTCGTTGCTTTTTCCTTGCCCTTGTTCCTCTTCTTGTTCGTCTCGGATTCGGCCGTGCTTTCCGCCTCACAAGGGCGGATGACGCGATCCAATCGATCCTCTACTGCGATCCATTCCAGTTTGAGTTCTGGGTGGTGCGAGAGGTTATCGACCAGGAAGCACAAGATTTCCCGCATGACCCAGATGCACGTGTCACTGTTGCGGAAATGGAGAATGTTGATGGCTTTGAGCTTGACCATCCCTGCAAAGTACTGCATGAATGCATGCTAAAGTAGAGGGCCGGTTAGTGTGTGTTTGCTCCTTCAGTGCCACAAAAAAGAGAATGACTTACCACACCATGGATGTCCATGCTGACTGCAAGCTCTTCTAGCTGAGATCCACGGTTGGACATGAGGATCATGGTCTTCTGGTTCGCATCCCAGCTGGAGCTATTTGACTCGTCTTTAATCATGAGTCTCTTCAGGAACGGCATGTGCTTCTTGAGAGCAAGGCGACGGATTTGATCAATGGTGACGGTGCATTTCGGTGCCCAGCTTTCGGGTTTTTGCTTCGAGCTGCGCTCGAGCATAAAGAGCTCGTGAACTTCTTCGAGCTGTGATACGCATGTGAGGAATGCATTGGACACATTGTCCGTGAAGATGCTACGCAGAGCCAAGGGATGAACCTTGTTTTCGTTGGCCAGCAACGTCCACACGGGTGCTTGATTTCCAACATTGAGGAGCGTCAAAGTTTTTAAAGCCCGCAGGTCTATGGCTCGGGATAGTACCGAGGCCTTGACTGGAATGAGGTAAAGGCTAAGCACCTCGAGAGATAGTCCACGGGTACGTCTTAGATAGTCATCCATGCTTCGACGCATGGCATCCAAGGTGGCAGGCTTATTGTGGTCGAACAGATTCCGCGTATCTCGAACCTCGGCCTCTGCATCCCTGACTTGTTGGTCAACTTCAATCATATACTGGTGCATTTCCTTGATTTGCGTTTCGAGTTGCTTAACTTCGACCGGGTCAGCATCATCTCCCTGAATTTTGATCTTGCTGTAATTGACAGTCAGTGTATTCATTTGATGCTTAAACTGTGCAAGCCTCGAAACAATCGTGAAGGCGTTGTTGGCTTGGGTGTGGAGGAGATTGGTCATGGCCTCTGATTGTCCAGATTCAACTAGAGGGGTCTTGTCGGTAGAAGCAGATGCCGTGGCAGAGCTTGATGACCCTTCAAGGTTCGGCTCAGTAGTAGGGCTGGACTCGACCCTCGTCGCCTCATCCGCCGACCCTTCGTCTGCTTCATCGGTCCCCGGGTGCTCCATTTCGATATCATCGGGAGTCATCTCCAATTCGGGGTGGTTTGATCTCAAGGATCTGTTTTGGCTTGCCGGGACCTTTCCACTCAATGATGTCTCAGTACCCGCGGCAACGCTCCCAGATGGCTCGCCAGGATCATCGGCCTCGAAAGCATCTGCACCGGCATTGGGGCCAGTCGGGGCCGGGGCTTGCTCTTGCTGATCAGCGGAGTCCACATACTTCCTGGCAGCCTGCTCAATCATTTCCAAGATGTCCTGTTGCGAGGTGGAGAAGTGGCGGGAGCCGTACACATTGGACATTAGCTTTGTGGAAACGGTCCTGAGAGTTGTCACGAACTGTTCCCGAGGATCTGCTATGTCGTCTTCCACAGGCTTCTTCTCTGGTTCACTACTAGACGACATCCCCTCTGGACCTTGCCTCATTTTCCCTTTTTTGAGCAGGAAAGGCTCGCTCTCGAATATCCGGCCCAGGATGGCTTCCTGTCGCTTGCGCTCCTCTTGGGAGCGGTACGCCTTTGATGAAGCATTTGCATCGAGACTGCCGTGGGAGCCTGGGGCGGCATTGAAGTCATCGTCGACATCCGAGTCGTCGGGATCAGAATCGGGTGGTGGTCGTCGCGCTTGCGTTGCCAAGGCATCAGACAAGCTCAGATGCAATTCGCTCAAGGTGGAGGTGGAGTTGCGAACACAGGCCCTAAGCTCAGTGACAACATCGTGATTGTCAATATCGAGAACTGAGAGTGACTTGAGTCGCTTGAAGCCGGAGAAGGTCGGCGGAAGCTTCGGGACGGAGTGGTGCGGCATCCGTGGTGATCCTGGATACGCCGACTGTTTGTTACTCTGGAAGTTGGAAACGGCCATACCATGCGGCGGCACATGCGGAGGGGCCGTGCCTGGCCCAGTCCAGACATCATGGGAGAGCATCGGAGGCGGGTCGATGGAAAGAGGCAACGGCGGAGGTACGGTGTAGTACGAGTTGCCGGCCTGCATGCGGATGTGAAGGTGGCTTAACGTCTCTATCTTGTGCAGCTCCTGGAAGACTGGCCGGCTAAGCTCAACGCGAATGTTCCAACTAGAAGGGTAGTTTACAGTCAGCGGTCAACCCAGTGAAACAGGACATCCAGACCAGCACCTACCGAAATGTCTCGAGCGCCCGGGCCTTTCGCAACGTCAAAGCCAGCAGGGTATTGAGAAACTTGCCACAGCTGGCGCTGTAAAGATATGGTTTGTATGCGCGCTCGGCCTTGCCACCAGTGCTCACCGTGTCCATGGACAAGTCCTTGAGATGCTTGGCATAGTTGTACTCGCTGGTAGTAAACGTGTCAAGGCCACCGGCCAAGCCATCTATGGGGGAGTCGTAGCCAAGGTCGTCGTCGTCGGGAAAGATGATGCTGAAGCTCCGGTAGAGCTCGGCCGAGGCGAGCTCATGGAAGTGACGTGAGACGAGGGCGAGGCAGATGAGATCGGATTGGCAGCACTGATAGAGCCGGGGATTAGTTCCATGCCATGCATCGACGGGCGGCGAAGGGGGCGCATACATGGGAGAAGATGTCTTGTTGCGTCTCTGCCGGCAGATCGAGGAAGGTCAGCCCAGACCTGGGCTTAGAAAGCACCCCGTTGCCGGCAGCCTCCGCAGCCATGATGAGAGGAGGCTGTGAGAGGCGCAAGCCAACGTTGGGAAGAGAACTGGCTGGCCTAGGAGATGGCGAGGGTGGCTGCGAATGCGACTGCGACTGCGATAGTGACGAGCGGTGCAAGTTGGAGAAGACGTCGGGAGGTGGGGAGGAGAAGAGTGGCAAGATGGATGAATGGATCAGTGCTAGCTCGAGGCAGCAGCTGTAGCGGCAATAGCAGAGTGCCTAAGGTACTGTAGGTAGGTAGGTAGGCAGGCACTGTAGCAGGAGCAGCGGTAGGCGGTTTCGCGGGTACGCGCGATACTGTAGCAGATAGACTAGTGTACCTTTCGTAGGTACTGACAGTCAGACGACAGGCTGGCGCCGCGATTGTGCAAGTCTCAAAGTCAAGAGGTTTAGGTGAGCAAGCAAGCGTTGCGGTGGCTTTCTTTGTGGGCTGGCGGGAGTTGCTAGGGACCGTACCCCGTAATCCGTAATCCGTAGGCTACTTACTACTGTATGTAGGTAGGCGCCAAGGAGGCTGCATGTACCCAGTGTTGCGAATAAGCACCAACGCCAGGGCGAATCATGAGGCGTAATGCGAGGCTGGCGGTTGGTTGGCCGTAGAGGCTGGGAATACTGTAGAGAATACAGATTGGAGATTGGAGACTGGAGCCTGGAGGGGTTCGGAGTTTGGGAATTTGGGAGGCAGAGGCTCGAGGGTGGTGATGTACTGCAACCGCAACCGCAATCGCAATCGCAACCACACCCGCAGCTGTATGTACCTCCAACTGCAACAACGCGACGCAGCTAGGCGCAAAAGCGATTAACAAGAACAAGGGACCGACCGGACTGCTGACCCCGGCTTTTGCCCCATGGAACAACGAGGGGCTTTTGGGGTTTAGTTTGCGTTGACGGAGTACGGCTAATCCCCATCAGATTCTAGGGCCATTGCTGCCCACAGAAACATCGACTAGGGGGGGTTCAAGGGGGGGGGGGGGGGGGTCGATGGCTTGAATGGCTTAAAATGGCTTGGATGGCTCGACGGCTTGATGCAATTTGATGGCTTCTCAAGGGCACGAAGGGTGCATGTGGCTGGTTGTTTGCAGCAACTCGAAATTTCTCTACTCTTCCCACTCCGTCCTCAAAACGCACCGCGTGCCTTTCTGTGTCTTTGCCTAGGTTTGTTCTCTTCCACTGTTCTGCCGGCCTTGATTAAATTGGCTCGGACTGGCTTGGTGCATGCAAACTACAGTACATGTCTCTCACCGTCGGGGTTGGCATTCAACCACCCAACCAAAGGTCCCCAGACAGGCACCAAGTGAATTAAATATAGTCCCTCTGTGATACCTCTCAGGCCCATATAGGCTCCATCGTCACCTGGTCCATGGACACGGCTCCGCTGCTGAGGCACCTCAATGCTCGAAGGGTGGCACCGCCGCTGTTGTATCACGCATGGAACGCGACGTTTCGGGAAATATCCCTAGAGGTAGGCTTCCGAACGCGGCTTCGGTCGCGATTCCACCATCTACCGCCTCAACGTTGAGGTACACGAAAGCCTCAAACCCCCCTCCATCTTGAATTTTCTCTTCTCCATACTTATACTGCCTCACTCTAGCTTTGTCCCGGGGTCGATTATGTGACATGTCGGTGATACGATCGTGGTACGCGCCAGCGCGAGTCACTCGTGCACGCTCTCCTCTCTCTACCTGGATAGCGGTAGGATGCATCCCTTGCACCGCCTCCTAGTGATGGGGCAGGCTTTGAATGGGATGACCGCTTCATTTTCTCCTTGGTTCGTCTGATGTATTGCTAGTCGGTCGACCATCAGTACCTCATACCTTAATCCTGTATAAGCGACAATAGGTGGGTATCTGCGGAGCTCCACAGCAGAAAACATATCGTCGGATTCTCCTAACGGATCTGCATATGTTGATTTCTTACAATCTGTGCAGTAGTTTTGCAGGTATGCCAGCCAAGCGGCTTGTGGGTAGTTGCTTGGCTCTTAATTTGTGGTGTGGCCCAGATCCCGGCTTACATGGGTCGGACAAATTCTGACGCTGACGCAGCGTTGGCGATCCTCACCCTGGACCAACTCCAACTTTGGGGGCCAGTCGCGAAATATCTGAAGACTCCCGAAAGCCGAAAGCCTTCGACTGGGGGGCTTCTGGCAGGAAACAGCGCATGGTGGCCTTTCCCTACAGGCTCCTACGAAACAGAGCCTTGTCATGAGGGCGACTAACGTGTTCGTTACCCATCACCTTACTCCAAGGTACTATGGAGTATGTAACCCGACACACATGAATCACAACGTGCTATGTAGTTGCGGACAACTGCTGCCCTAAACTGCACACAATGTATCGAACAAAAGAATTATTGAAGGAAAAGAAACCAGCAGCCCTTTCTCCGGATACCAAGCACCACAGCTCAGGCAGAACATACTGGAAACCATGGCAGGGTGTGTCCGACTTGGTAGACTGCTACTGCACTCCATGCAGATTACTGTACAGATTATTTTCAGATGGATCATGGATCAACAGTGAAACCAGGGTGCCAGGTTAGCGGTTCCTTCCCCCACCCAATGCATATGAGGCGCCCCAGAAATGCTTCTAAAACTGGACACTGGCCCCACTTTCAAGGCTGTACGGCATCAGCATTTACGCGGGCATCCTGATCTTAACCCGCCCTTATCTAATAATCAACATGACTTTCCTGAGCTGACCTTCTTGTTTCCCTCCAATCCTACGTCGTTTTCATACTTCGCGCTCTTCAACATCGGCCCTTTGTTCCATGAATTTCTTTCTTATATCTTTGCTTAATTCCCTTGTCCGCCCCTTGCTCAACTCTCGCTGCTTGACGAAGCCCCTCGCTTGCCCAGACCCTTGAAGCAGGGACGCATCCATCCGACAGTGCTCGTCATTTGCCGCCATCATGACAGAGGTCGAAGAACCGCAGTTCAACACCCTGGCCGAACGTATTGCTGCCCTCAACAAACAAAAGAACTTTAGCACGCCCGAACCTGCTCGCAAACGTCCCCCGCCTCCTCCGTCTCCCGGCCCTCCACGAAGCCAGACACTCCCCGCCCCATCGCCAAGCCCTCTCACGACGAAAACTAGCCCTTCGCTTCCTCCCCGGCCAGCGCGCTCGAGTGTGCCATCGATTCAAAAACATGACTCTCCACAGACCTACAATCAAACCGCTACCCTCCCGCCTCCTCTACCCAGCCGAACAGTACCGCCAAACCCTAGAGCATCGCCAGCCTTACCGCCCCGGACCTCATCCACACAGTCACTAAGGCCAAATGCTCGTCGTAATTCGGGATCTTCTGAATTCTCTCAGCATTCGGCCATATCATCGTTGTCGCTGAACACGACTTCATCAATTACAAGCCATGGCTCCAACGGTGCCAGCTATAAACTGCCCCCGGCATACGACGCGAGTAGCCTCCCCAAACTGCCCCCGACACGAAGAGAGCGAGAGGCTCAGGAGGGAGCTACGGCTCATGAAGCACCTCAGAAAAAGCATCCCCTCGTATCTGCCAAATCGGCTCCCGTCGTTCGCCAAATTGAGCCTACCCCAGGTCCAAAGCCCAGCCTCCCTCCGCGACTCCCTGCCAGGCCGGCCAAACCCAATACCGCCGCTAGTCGTGATGAACCTGAGGTTCAAAAGCCCAGGAGGCTTCCGGTCATTGGTTTCAGTACAAGCGGGTCAAAATCACACAATACTGCGGAGCAGACACAGGGGCAAGAATCTCGTCAGCAACCACCAATTCCAAGCAAACGACCCCCGATCCCAAGTCCAGTGCATTCCGAGGACGCTCCTCCCCCAGTTCCTGTGGCATCTCGACCATCTTTTACCCAGATTGATGAAGTAAGCGCACGAGCGGCCCCCCCTGCCCCGTCGCAGGCGGGTTGTTTCCAGTGTCGGGATTGGAGCGGCCCTGATACGGTAGCGGCGCAATTTCCACGTAATTCACTACCACGACATGACCCTGTCGGTCATCTGGCACACGGACTTTGCAGCCCTTTCCCGTCATACACGGACAAGGCTCGTGCCATTTTTACCTGGTGTCACCATAACATTGCGTATGATGTCAAGTCCTTCTTTGGAAATTGCGTTAAGCACATGGAAGTGGATGACACCATCTTTTCGGGCCTGGCCGTGTGCCAAGGATACGCCGAGACGTACAGAGCAATCGCGATCCGAGCCGGCTTAGAATGTGTTGTTGTCAGTGGTCATGGTAAAGGCTACGGCCACTCTCCCCTGAAACAAGGAGAGCGACCTCCTCCTCAGAAGGCAGACGGCCATGCGTGGAACTCTGTACGGATTGATGGAGGCGAATGGAAGCTTCTGGATGCTTGTTGGGGCGCTGGCCATCTCTCTGGCGACGCATACGTGCAAAAGTTCTCGTCAAGTCAATTTACAAGGCCCAACGATGAGTTTGGCTGGACGCACTTCCCTCGGGAAGCTCGATATCAGTTTCGAAGCGATGGACGCACCATGTCCTGGGAAGAATACTACATCGGAGCCAATGGCGGCATGCGCCCAAAGCTTTACCTGGACGACTCGGAAGGGATTGCGCCTGAAACAATACAGCCGTTGACCAAGATCCCCGTTGGGGGTGACGAGGTGATACGGTTTCAGTATGCCCACGTGTGCGAGCACTGGGCGGCGAGGAAGTACAAGAATGGAAAACCTCCCCTGCTGTTGCTCTACATTCATCCGGAAGGACAGAACAAGAAGTTGGTCCCCATGGAGAGCAACAAGTACTGGCACTGGCTAGATGTCCGGGCTCGGGATGTAGGTAAGCCAAGAGAATCGATCCAGCTGGTCAGGGTGACGTCGTTTGGTGGACAGGAGGTCCAGGACGTGACGTTGGAAGAGTTTCGCGCAAAGGACGGCAAGGTGGCCATGGGCCTGGGATATGTAATAGAGTGGGGGCTTGTCTAAAGCAAAGGGGTTCTTTTTTCGGGCGATAGATTGCTATGCTATTGCCGTTGCCGTTGATGCCTTATGGGAATATGGGGCATGGCTCAAAGTTTGCACATGCATAAGATGACAAGGTCATGGAATTCGAATACAAGACAATCATGAGCTCACTTAGAACGAGTGGGTTGTTGCCAACAATACGGACGCCCCGAGACATTAAACAAGATATGGCTTATGACTATGGAGATGCGGCGATGCAACAATGCCGCGGGGCCTCGGTCCGAGACATGAAACTGAGAGGGACGAGAACTTGATGACCCAGAGCATGCTGACGTCGCCAAGATCGGTGGATACTGATGCCGTAAGGTTAAGAGTACGAGTACGGATATGCGGGTACGGCTGGTGGACTAGACTGTGACTGTTACGAAGGAGCCAAGGAAATGCAGCACAGCCACAACTACTATGTACCTTTAGGTGAATACAGTGAAGATCCATCACGGAAGACGATGACGGTAGATAAACCCCTTGCGGCTGTTGCGGCGATGAATCTTAATCCTGAATTGTCCGAAGCATGTGTGGACTAGGTAGACTACATATGGGTGTGTTTTCCCTGCCTATGCTGGTCTAGAGTGTCGGCTTGGTCGATCAACGGTGGCATGTGGGACGAAGATGATGATTAGGATTAGGAGGAGAAGCTGTGGCAAGGGGAGGGATTGAGGATTAGGTAAGGCCGCCATTTGCAGCCGCCAAGCCTTGTAGCGCGGCGTCGAGGATAGCACGGACAGACAGACAGGCCCACCGAGCTTCTCTCCCCGCATCTTGGCCATCTTGGCTTCGTGGCCCCATCAGCCGCCATCCGATCATCAGAAGATGGGAGGAACAAGCATGACAAGGCAGCAAGGGCAAGGGAACAAAGGCGGGAAAAAAGGGTGCACTGCCAGTCAACACTCCACTGCGCTACGACAGACTCGACACAAGACTGAGGCCTCCTTGGCGCAGCCCACAGAGCATGTGCAGTAGCGCTCCGACGTTGGCATTCTCGAGTATGATCTTGGAGCATCCTGGAGCATCCTGGATCACCCTCCCAGCCCCCCACTTAGTAGCGATGGAGATGCAGATGCTGGACCCTGGAGACTGGGATGCTGGTGATGGGCACAGAACGGACCAGAGATGGCCAGAGTTGACGGCGAGTGAGCAGACACAGCCCCAAACCACCTCCTCTCCTCCAACTCTACTGTACTGTACTGCAAGACTGTAACTTAGGCTCTCAAGGCTCTCCCTCGGTCAAACTAGAGTTGCTGCTAACGCATGCAGCCCGCTGCAGACCAGCACGCTACTCCCACTACCCACGCCTACCACGCTACCGCCCGCACAGTCCCGGCGGTACCTTGAGCCATCAGCACCAGCATGACAATGAGCCTCGAGTCTAACTCCTGACGCCTGAGCTGAGCCGTCCGGTGGCCTTCTCTTGGGTGGGGTGGCTGCCAGCCCTTGCCTATCATAGCATCTCGACGGAGCCCCGTGACGCCTTGGCAGCCATGATAGGCGTCCCATTGGCACACACCGGTACAGTACAGTAAACTACAATGACGGGCGGCGGCCAGGGTTGAAGACAAGGGACGGATGGCGCTTCAGTCCGTATGCATATATTATGTATACCTGCTGTGCCTGTCAACATCCATGTCCTGGCTCTGCTTCTGCTTCTGCTTCTCTCATGATCTATTCCACCCCCCCTCTGCCGTTTCCTGCATTCGGCCGGCCCGAGACACGAGACGAACCACAGACCACCATATTCCTGGACCGCTCGCAATGGTACAGCCCAATGCCGATAACCGCATTTCCTCTGTAGAAGCGTGGACTGCCGCCGTTGTCGACGATGGCCAATCTATCTGTCCAAACGACCCCGACGCCCGCGACCTGCACGACCAGGAAAAGGCCCAGCGCATCGAGCACGAGGACCTGAGTCGCGAGAACAAGCAGGTTTGTCTTCCGTCATTTCTTGCCTTGTCTGGGCTCGCTCCCAAGCTAAAAGGCTAAACAAAACGTCGCGAGCAGACTCACAAAGGAATCATTCTCCTATGGCTTGCATGGCAGAGCACCGGTGTCGTCTACGGCGACATTGGCACTAGTCCCCTCTATGTCTTCAGCTCAACCTTTACAACACAGCCCTCGTGGCAAGACCTCGTTGGCGCTCTCTCCATCATTATCTGGTCATTGTTCCTCATCGTAACCCTCAAGTACTGCTTTATCGTGCTCTCGGCCGACGATGATGGCCAGGGCGGTACTTTTGCCGTCTACTCGTTGCTCGCGCGATATGCCAATATTGTGCGACAAGATCCCAACTACCCAGATCGCATCCTCATCCGCCTTGAGCGCGAGTGCGGCAAGGATGAGCTGAAACCCGTGGGCAGAGTAGTCCGGGATTTCCTGGAGAGAAGTCGTACGGCCAAGACGATTCTCAAGGTCATAGGCGTACTCGGAGTCTCCATGGTCATCGCCGACAGTGTTCTCACCCCTGCCCAGTCCATTTTAGGTGCCATTCAAGGAATTCAAGTCGTGAGACCCGACCTGGGGCGAGGCGTCATCATCGGAATCTCCTGTGGTATCCTGGTCTTCCTCTTTTTGCTACAGCCCTTGGGAACCTCGAAGATTGGCACTCTGTTTGCGCCCGTTGTTGTTGTGTGGCTTCTGTTTAACCTTGGTGTTGGGATATACAATCTATGTGTCTATGATCACACCGTACTCAAGGCCTTTAGCCCCCACTACGCCTTCACGTACCTGGTTCGAACCGGCTCTGATGGATGGAAATCTCTTGGCGGTCTTCTTCTCGCTTTTACTGGAGTCGAATCTCTCTTTGCCGATCTTGGGGCCTTTGGCAAGCGTGCGATTCAGCTCTCCTGGCTATGTTTGGCCTTTCCCTGCCTACTCATCACCTATGCCGGCCAGGCTGCCTACATCTCCCAGGACGACACAGGCATGGCGTTTACGAACCCATTCTTCTACACCATTCCGTCTGGAACCTTCTACTTTGCCATTGTCATTGCTGTCATGGCCGCCATGGTCGCGAGCCAAGCCCTGATTACAAGCACGTTCCAGCTTGTGTCTCAACTCATGAGGCTGAGCTACTTCCCGCACATCAAGACAGTCCATACCAGCCGCCGGTTTCACGACCAGATTTACATGCCGTTTGCCAACTGGCTCTTGATGATTGGCACCGTAGTCGTAACGGCTGTGTACAACAACGTGAGCCTCTTGCTAACCCCCTGCTACTCAACTTGTGATGCTAATGGGCCCTTAGACGACTAGCTTGGGCCACGCTTATGGAGCCTGTGTCATCATTGTAACCTTCATCACCACTTGTCTCGTCTCCCTCGTGGCCCTCATCATCTGGCGCGTCAATTTCATCGTTGTGCTCGTCTTCACCCTCATCTTCATAGCCCTCGATGGAGTGTACCTTTCGGCGGCGCTAAACAAGGTTCCCGATGGAGCCTGGTTCGCCCTTGTTCTCTCAGTCATCTTGTCCTTCATCTTCATTCTTTGGCGTTGGGGTAAAGAACAGCAGTGGAAGGCAGAGATCAAGGACATGATAGAGCCCTCGGAGCTTCTGCACCTGTCGCGCCATAGTTCCATTGCCAGGGACTACGTCTCGGAAGGCAGCTCTGTACGACTGAGGTTGGCATCCGAATATGGTGGCGGAAGCGTCACTCCCATCCCAGGCCTTGGTATCTACTTCGACAAGGTGGGTGGCAGCGGTGAGAACATCCCCAAGGTTTTCACCCAGTTCGTCCGCAAGTTCCAAACACGCCCTCAGGTCATTGTGTTTTTCCACATGCGATCCTTATCCCAACCCACGGTGCCGGCTGACGAGCGATTTGTCATTACCCGTGTCACCTCGAGGATCCCCTCTTGCTATCGAATAGCTTTACGCCACGGCTACAACGACGATATTCTGACCCCGGATCTGGCGCGGATGATTGTGGTAGAGCTTATGATGTTCATCACTCGCGGCTTTCCCTACGCTTCCAGCGAGGACTTGCCGCCAGACGTGCGGGAGGAGCATGAGGCCCTTGTTTCTGCGCAAGTTGCACAAACGGTGTACCTCATGGGCAAGCAGACGATGCGCGTTCAGAAAGAAGGGACAAACATCTTGCGGCGCCTGGCGCTCGGATCCTTTCTCTGGATCCGGGAAAACTCGCGGACCAAGCTTGCTAATTTGGATATTGACCCCGACAGCCTTGTCGAGGTTGGCTTCGTCAAGGAGATTTGAAGGTTTTGTGAGGATATACGGTTTGGTTTCTAGCATCAGTGACACGGTTTACGGAGTTTGGAAAGGAACGGGCCATTGGAAAGACAGGCGCTCTGTTGCAATTGTGTTTGCCAAAAATGGCAACATGACTAGTTATGAGTATGAATGCATATATACGAACTACGGAATGTTAAATATGACCTTGGAGAGAAGACACGCCAGGGCGTTGGACGCCATACCAAGATATGTTTGGGCTAACGCGAGCCCTTTTGCTAAGAGAACGACTTATGGCGAGGAAGCCTGGTGTGTGTCAGTGTAAAGTAGATTGTCTTTGATGCGAGTTCTCAGGCGCAAAGGAACGCATACCCAACCGTGGGTTTGAAAATATTCACGGGTAGCGCTAGGACATTCCATTATTGTGTTCATGCGAATGAGAAGAGCCTCTGATGCAGTTTCGTCATTTTCTCTTCCTTGTCCAAGCGAAAGCTATGATTGACGCACGATCTAGAGGTTCAACCTTTCCCGCTTCCTTACCCTGCCTCCATATTTGTAAATAAGCGTCGGTATGGGAATCAAGGCAACGGCTATGAAGCCCAACAACGTGTTGCCCCAGCCGATGCCCATGCTGTCATACATTTGCGGGCCGGCGAGGGGCAAGAAGGCGCCGACGACGCTGCGCAGAGCGGAAAACGCGGCGAGAGCGCTGGCGGCGTACTGGCCGTACGAGTCGACGAGGTAGGCCTGGATGGGGAACCAGATTCCGACGATGCCGACGCCAAAGGGGGCGAGGCCGATGACGGGGACGATCCAGTGGACTGCCTTGTCGGCGCTCCAGCCGTACCAGAAGAAGGTGACGGGGAGGAGGAAGGCGAAGTAGATGCAGTAGGGGAGGCGCATTTCGGGCTCGTAGACGCCGCCGTTGGCCCTTGTCATGCGGACGACGGTGCGGTCCGAGAGCACGGAGAAGGAGGCGAGACCGGCCATGTAGCCGACGAGGAGGCTCAGGTAGACGAGGCCCGTGATGCCGATGGACCAGCCATAGCGGTCGCGGAAGACAATGGGGATGGTGTTGAAGAGGAGGTAGAGGCAGCCGTAGGCAAAGGCAATGTAGAGTGAGACGCCGAAGACGATGGCGGAGCCAAAGAGCATCTTCATGGGGCGGATGAGGCCGTTGAGCAAGACCCGCCTGCTCGAGAGCACTTGCTTGTCCGGGTCGGCGTAGCAGCTCCGGAGCTCGGGACGCCCGAGCTCTTTGCGGAGGCGCGCCGTCTTGCGGCCGATGAGCACGTGGTGGTTCGTCTCGCGGTTGAACAGAATCATGGCACCGACGACGGGGGCGGCGGGGATGAGGGTGATCCAGTTAACCCAGCGCCAGCCGATGGTCTCTGAGACGAAGCCGCCGATGACGGGAGCCAGCGAGGGCCCGAAGAGGGGCCCAATCATCCAGAAAGTCATGGCGCGGCCGCGCTCTGCGACATGGAAGAGGTCGGCGATGATAGCACCCCCAACGGTCTGGGAGGCGGAGGCGCCGAGGCCGCAGAGGAAGCGGAAGGCGATGAGGGCGGCGAGGCTGGGGGCGAGGGCGCAGCCGACGAGCCAGAGGCAGAAGAAGGAGTTGGCGGCGGCGAGGACGACGATGCGGCCGTGTATCTCGGACAGGGGCGCGAGGAAGAGGGGCCCGACGGCGTAGCCGAGGACGAATATGCTGACGGGCATCGAGCTGAGGGTGACGCTGGGCTCGGCAAAGTCGGCGGCGACGAAGGAGATGGCCGGGGCGAGGATGGATGAAGCGAAGGGTGTCATGAAGGTTATGGCGGACAGAAGAGCCGTGATGAAGCGTTTCCGGCCCAAGGAGAAGTTGAGCGGGTGGGCAGGATCGTGCTGGCTCTCCCAGCCGACGATGCCATGGTCGAGGTTCATGAGTGGAAGGGCTGGCGGGGGAAGCTTCTCCTTGGTCTCAGTCTTGGTGTTGGATAGCCGGCTGAGGATGCTGCGGTGTGTTTTGCGGCTGACAGAGGTCCTGTGAGACTCTGCTCTCTCAATGTCTATATCTGCCTGGGGCGCCAGTCCAGTTAGCAAGTTGTCATGATGAACAGGCTTCATCTAACGGGTTCTTACATCTTGGGCCGCTTTTTCAACCTTGTCCGTTGACTTTTCGTCATCCTCTGGCCCCTTTTCTAAGCAGCTTGGGGAGACAGCTCTGCCATGTTCAGCCTTGGTGCTGGAATCACTGTCGTCTGGAACCAGTACGGCCTTGGTGATCTTGACGTCGCTAGCAGAAGTCATCCTGGGACTATCGGTGGTTGCCACACAAGGTAGGTTGCGCCGGCAGAAGAGGTTGAATCCAGCAGCAACGTTCAGAGAACAACCGTGGACTGCCAAATGACGAGATATGGAGAAGGGGTCATGAGACGATTTTCGAGCGAAACAAAGGACGGCTTCAGGAACGGAAAACCAAGCCGGGAGTATTTGAGTGGCACCAAGGCACGTCGTGGTTACCAGCTCTGTTGGCCAGTCCAGTAATGCGGCAGACTATCTCCAGCTATCTCCGCATCAGAGGTGCGTGCCATGTAGGATTTCTATGCAGCAGGTGCGGAGTATACATTTCAAGGACGAAACTGCGTAAGATCGACATCGTCGATGAAGATTGATCATGATTGATTGGCTTCTGGTGCGGCAAGAGACTGCCGGCAAACAGCCCTACCTCACGGCAATGTTTCAAGGGTGTGAGGTAAGAAATGGCGTTGCCTTTGCATACCGTTTTAGTTAAATGGAACCCAGAGTTTGAAGAACATGGCTTGCGATTGCCATATTTGCTCTGTGGGAGATGACAAAAAGGCGGTCGGTTGTTTGTGATACCATAGACAAATGCATCTCGATGCTGCAACAATGTGACTTGGGTAAGCTAACTTAGATGCTCAGTCGAAATCGCATCGTTGACCCGAAATGGGACGCTGTAGGGTGAGTTCCGCCGTTGAGAAGAAATGGCCGAGGTACCTCGATGCAAGTACCTCGAGTGCACGTGCCCCCGCGACACGCATTCGCGAGTTGGACAGCATGTGACATGGCGGGAACACGGGGAACACGGTGTCACTGCCACCTCACTTGAACTTCACCCCCAACTACCAACTACCAACTACCAACTATCAACTACCAACTACCAACATCCAACATCCAATTGGACTTTTGCGCTAGTTGCCTGGAGCCTCTGGCAGCACAAACACCGTCCTGCTTGTTTGGTCTCTCTGTGCTGCCCTTGCTTCTCCCCTTCTTTTCTCCCACCCTCCCCCTCTTCATTCCTCATGATGCGCCCCCAATTGCCATAGATACTCCACCCCAAAGTTCCCCCCCGCCGCCGCCGCCGCCGCCATCATGACTTCTTCGCCGCCCGCCTCCCTCTCCGGCCCCGAGACGCTCACGCTCCTCTCCCTCTCCGGCGCATCGCTCGCCATCCTCGCAAACACCTTCCAGGGCGATGGCGAGCCCCTCATCGCCTCCCTCGCCCTCTCCGTCCTCGCCTTTGCCCTCTGCTACGCCATGGTCAAGTGGCTCGGCCCAACCTTCATCAAGGCCGGCTTCCGCGGCCGCGATCTCAGCAAGGCCAGCAGGCCCGAGCTGCCCGAGTGCATGGGCGCCGTCTGCGCCGCCGTCTACCTCCTCACCATCATCGTCTTCATCCCTTTCCCCTTCTACAAGGACATTGTCGCCGCCACCAGCGGGGGCGGTAATCGCGATGTCGTCTTTGCCCCTGAGCAGGTCAGCTCTGGACGCTTCCTCCACCGCTTTCCCCACAACAAGGTATGATGCAACACTGTGCTCTCACCATCTGCTTATGCTTAGTCTTCTCTGTTTCCCAAATGGCTGATTCCCTCATCTTGTCAGCTCGCTTCGTATCTAAGCGCAATCATCTCGCTTCAGACCATTGCCCTCCTCGGCATTGGTGATGACCTCTTCGATATCCGCTGGCGCCACAAGTGGTGGATCCCGGGCCTGGCATCCATCCCGCTGCTCGTCATCTACTTTGTCGACTTTGACGTCACCTCCATAGTCATCCCTCTCCAGCTTCAGCCGTATCTCGGTGAACTATTCGACCTTGGCCCCCTTTATTACGTCTACATGGCTTGCGTCGCCATGTTTTGTCCCCAGAGCATCAACATGCTAGCTGGCATTAACGGCATCGAAGTCTCTCAGTGCGTCGCCATTGCCGTTCTCCTCGCCTTCAACGACTGCCTTTACCTCTTCACTCCGTATCCGCACCCGGCTACCGACTCCCATCTCTTTTCTCTCTACTTCCTACTGCCCTGGATTGGTGTCTCGTGCGCCTTGCTGTACCACAATTGGTATCCAGCCAAGGTCTTTGTCGGCGACACATACTGCTACTTCTCCGGCATGGTCTTTGCCGTTGTCGGCATTCTCGGCCACTTTTCAAAGACCCTAGGACTTCTCCTTGTCCCGCAGATCTTCAACTTCCTCTATTCCTGCCCTCAAATCTTTGGCCTCATCCCTTGCCCTCGGCACCGACTTCCCAAGTTCAACGCCCGGACCGGTCTCCTCGAACCCTCCGTCACGCCCTGGTCTGCCGACCGCCAGCCTCACCCCCTCGTCGCCCAGGTTCTCATCCTCCTCGATAAGCTGTACCTAGTCCGGGTAACCACCGACGACAAGGGCCGCTTTGTCGAAACCAGCAACCTCACTATCCTCAACCTCTGGCTCGTTTGGCGAGGGCCCCTCCGAGAGAACCGTTTGGCCTGGGAGGTCACCCTCTTGCAGTTTGGTGTCGGCCTTTTTGGGCTCTTCGTCCGACACCGCCTCGCTCTGTTGGTTTTTAAGGAAGACAACTGGGGCACGCAAAATCACTGATGGGCCCCGTCGGCCAGAGAGGACTGGCCTGGGCGCCTTCGGTGATAGGTCTGAACTTAGAGAGGGCGCCATGCTTGAATATGATACCCAGAACCCAGCAACAGGTTCCAGTTGGAATATTGGAACACTCGAAAGAACATGTCCCACATGTAGCTTGTGCAGTAAACTGAGTCTATATCTATCACCACTAATGCCGCCAAGAAGCACCATGCCAAGACAATCCAACTATCGTCTTAGTAACCGTTGTTCATATTGTCTACAAGGTATCTGTTATATCCCAGATCAGGCAAGATCATCACAAGTAACCAGAGAGAAGGTATGGTTTGACATGCTATCCATGAACATCATGGACAAGAACCATTGGTTTGAACATTTGCAAACCCTAGCCATGCCTAAAAATACAGAAAAGGCTTGCAGGCCACCGTTTCCTTTTGACATTGCTCTTCGTTACCGAAACCGTCTGGGGTTCCCCCCTCGCCATGTCACAAAACAGCCCTAAAATGATGGGCTGCAGAGAAGACGGGCGTACGACCTCCTCCGCTCGCTTGGACCATAAGACGAACATGATCAGACATGTCGAGGTCATTCCCCAAATCCCATGTCCTAACCGTGTCCCTTGTCCCTCTCCAAACGCCATTAACACAGACCCTTCGACGTGCCAGTCGCTGTGAGAAGCATAACTCCGGGCTTTTTCAGTCCACCCAATTCAACCCCGAAAACAGCAAGAATAGGAAAAGGAAAAATCAAGAGGCACTGCTTGTCCATAGATACACGTACAGAACTTTCGTACAATTATAAATGACCGTTTGTTGTTGGCGTTGTCAGAGCAGGGGCATTTCCCACTGGCTTCTCAAGAGGGGATGACTCGAGAATGATGTCCACCTTGGTATCTTCGGGGCTTGATATGCTAGCCTTCAAAACAGCAGTACCGCCGGAGACTTTGCCTGCCGTCTTGTTCATGCGACTTTTGGTGTAGTCGCTGAGGCTAAGCTTCTTCTTGACGGGGCTAGGATGAGCAGCGATACCGTTGACTGCAGGTGGGGCAAACGGGCTGGGTAAGCTGCCAGATAGAGGCGACTGAGAGATGGAGCTCGAGGCTGACACGGCTGTTGCGCCACTGAAGGGATACGAGGAGTTGTCGAAGGCTGGGACAGGCGGCAACTGAACTCGCAAGTCTGGAACCTTGGGCTTGTCCGGGTTCAATAGAGATCCGTCTGTCGCATGAGTGGGAGTGGACGCTTGGTGTGGGCTTGATAGGACATCTGCTGCAAGGATACTAGGTCCCTGAGACGTGGGCGACACCAGCTCAGCCTCGAGGGCAGCGAGGCTTGGCTTTTGCTCCACTGTTGGTGAATCGACGTCCATGAGCGTGCCAATGGAGCTTTCAGCTGTGGTCAGCGACCGTCTGCGTTGGTCTTCCTCGTCCGCCCGTATCCTTCGGCGATTGTTCAGCAAACGCTTCGATAGGGAGATGATTCGCTTCTTCGGCCGGGGGGATTGATGCGGCTCGCTGAACCATTCGCCTTCGACAGGGTCGGTTTGGACGGCAGCATCGCAGTACAGTCGTCGAGGCGTCGCTGAAGATTGACGCGACCCGGTGTTAGGAACTTCCGGCCTTACCACCGGGGGTTTCTGAGCAAGCTGCGGCGATTTGAGGCTAGTTGGTGACCCAGATTTGCTTCGATTGGTGCCAGCATCCACATATTGGCCGTTGGCAAGCGTTGAGCCATTTCGTGACCTAGACTTTGACGACGATGAGGCGGTGGTTCCGTCGGATACCCTCTTCTTCTTTCGAGGCGGCTGCTGCTGCTGCTCCATACGCCGAAATGTGTCCTCAACCATGGCCACTTTCCTCTTGTCACGGTCGGTTGGCTCAGTCAGTATTCCCAGTTGGTCAAAAGACCCCTGGCGTAGCGGAGTGCGGTCTCGACTTGGCGGCTTGCTGCGCGACGATCCAGATTGAGACCTGCCGTCCTGTTCTGGACCTTCGTCAACATGAACTTCGCTGGTGGCTCGACTGTTGGTGGCCTGCCCTGTGCTTGTGGGCGAAATAGCAAGCGACTTTGGTTTGCGTTGCTTCTTCTTGGAATGCGATCGACTTTGGTTCTTGACATGGTAGTGTTGTCGATGAAAACGCGCAAAGGCACAGTTGTTATCCATGTCGCAAGCGCAGCCACCATATTCGGACAGAATTCGATCAATCCAATTCGAGATGGCGACATATTCGGTTGTGTCCAATTCGGTATCGTTATGGTCCACGCCGTCGTCATCGCTGAGTCCTAGCAAGTGAAGCCATCTGGCATCCACGCTCTTCTCTAGACGGAAATCCCAGGGGAGAGTTATCTGCTCGTTGGCCGCTATAGCTCGATCGCTGACGATCCAAAAGTGGTATTCTGACCCACCAGACAGATAGGTGTCCAACTGCGCGTTGGGCTTGCAGCTACGCCGTACATAACGAGCGAGGGACCCTTCTTGTCTCGTGTCAATGCATAGGGGGAGAACAGGGTGGAAGAAGACGAAGGGAAGAGGGGAGGAGAGGTCTGCCCAAAGATTCTCGGGGTTGGCACAGTAGTCCTTTTGGAAGCCTATTGAGCCGTTGAGCTCGATGAGGGGAACGTCCTTCTCTATTGGTGTAGTCGTGTTGAGCGAGCGCCAACGGAGTGACCGACCATCGGGGAGAGATCGTGTTGCATCCTTTACTTCGAGACTGGGCTTGTTTGCCTCGATATTGGGAGGTTCATCGCGGAACACTTCGGAATGCCGTCGACCAACCTCGTTCTTCATCGTACTCGGGTCGCGCAGCCAGCGAGACAAGGCCGTCGGGATCGCAAGGCTCGCAAAGACATTGTTGTGTGCATCTGGAACATCTGAGTCGTTGTAGAGCGTGCAGAAGCCCTGGGAATAGTGGTGAATTTGGAAGTCTTCGGGAAGGTCAGGGGGGGTAGTAGCTGGGCTGAGGGGATGGATGGGATTTGAACGTGAGTTGTTGTAAGAAGGGCTTCGCTTCGCGGACTGCGAGCTGACGGACTGTGATGATCGGTGGGAAGATTTCGACTTTTTAGCAGCATGGGGATGGTCCCCAGAGTTTGCGTGTTTTCCGTGGTCGAGAGGGCCGAGGTGTCCGTTCATCGACGCCTCGCTGAGCTTGGGTCTTTTCTTGTGATTCTTCGAGGGTGGTCGTTTGCTGCGTTTTTCGGTAGGTCCATCGATGGCGGCATGTCTGAGACGTAGCGTTCTCTCGATGGCTTTTTGGCGGTCGAGAGGCCGGGGCTTACACTCGGCACAGGAATGAGCGAAGTCCTCGCTGATGGCCTCGTCCCTGTTGTCAGGGTAGAAGCAATCGATATGTTGCCAAGTGTCGCATGTCTCGCAGTATATCGTGTTTCCATCATCGTCAGAGAAGTTGCAGATACACTTGATCGTGTACGGCTCTTCTTCCACCACCTCGACCTTGTGGGCGACGTCTTCCTTGACAATCGGACCCTGAGGTAGCGGGGGGGAAGCCTGACTAGGAACCACAGACTGCGTAGACAGCGGCGCCGCCAAGTTGTCTGTCATAATAAGAGTAGACCTCGCGGGATGGTGGGTGTCGGGAGGATTGCGTGAGAACAATTACCGCCACAGTCTTTGGTGCATGACGACCTTCAGGACGCGCGCCAGTGAGACCAGAGGGAAGCGCTGCGGAGGATAGCAGCGATCTGCAGCCTCATACGTCGCGGAAACAAAGGCGCTGTCGTGTGGGTAGGAGAGAGTCGTAGGCGTTGGGCGAAGCGTCAAGAGTCGAGAGTCGAGAGTTGAGAGGGGAGTAGAGGCGGAAGCGTGGACGTGCAAAGGGCAGAGGCCGAAGGCGTCGAGGGAGAGAAAATCCGAGGGGCCCAAGATGACCTGGCGGGTGCTTAGAATCGAGATATGGGGGGATGAGACGAGTCGAGGGTGGGTTGGGAACACAGTCGGCCGGTTTGTGTTTTCGCAAAACTCGTTGTGATCCGTCACGTCTGGGGCGAGTCGACGGCGCGGGGAGACGGGGTGCAATGGCAGAGGCTGTCGAGGGAAGGGCGGAGGAAGAAGAGAGAGAAAAAGGTGGTGACGGGTCAGAGGCAATGCTGACGCACAAAGGCCGGGCGAAGAGAGAGCCTTGGAGCTGAGGGGAAAGGGAGGCGTAAGGGAGAGAGAGGATCGTGGACGGCACGAAGAAGGTGAAGAATGGGGAGTGGGTAATGGGCAATGGGAGACGGGAGACGGGAAGAAGAAGACGGGGAGGAGCGACAAGAGCGACTGAGCGACTGAGCGACAGGCGACAGGGCGGCCAGGAAGGGGACAAGACAGGACAGACAGGACAGACAGGACGGGTGCGGTACCGTCTTTTGGTTGGGCGATTGGTTGAGCGGACAGGTACCTACCTTGCCTTGCCTTACCTTACTCGAGGTACGCAGAGTGGTACGTACCCACATCCCTCTTCTTCTCTTCTGTTCCTCTTTTCCTCTTCCACTTCCACTTTCTTCCCTTCCTCGTTCTTTTCCGCTCCCTCCTCCCTCTTTCCAGCGGGCTCCAGGGAGCGCTGCGTGTTATTGGGCCACTGGTCCCCTGTCTTCTGGCAGTGATTAGTATGTAGTAGTAGTAGTATGTAGTATTAGTAGTCGTCCATAGTAGCAAGTAGCAGTAGTGGCAGCAGCAACAGTGGCAGCCGGTGAGGCCATCAGAGTCAACACCCACTTCCCGTCGCCTCACCTCCTCACCTCGGCACAATATTACAGCATTGCACAGCACAACACAGCACAGCACAGCGCTGCATAACACAGCAGAGAACCGTACTGCACTGCACTGCACTGCACTGCAGAGCAGAGCACACTGCACGCCGCCTGCACAGCGCAGTGGCCACTGGGCTTTCCGCTGCTGACGGGCGGGTGCGTGTTTTGATTGCTGAGTGCTGAAGGCTGGGTCTGAGTGTTGGGTGCTTGCTTGCTTGGTGCTGGTCTGGCTCTGGTGCAGGAGCTGAAGTGAGTGGCCCTGACCGGCCGGTCCTGTGTGAGTGACAAGAGAGATTGAAGCCAAAACCGACTCAGAAAAGAGAAATCTCGCGCTAAACCCAACCTCGACTTGGCGGTGGATTGCGAAAAATCTTAGTGCCATTCACCCAGTGCCAGGAAGCTTGGGCAATGCCTGTGTTGTTCGCCTGAGGCCACAGTCCACAGCCCACAGTCCACAGACAGTCCCCAACCCAAGTCCACAAAAGCGACCCCCCCATGCTCAGGTTGCCATGCTGCCATGGCGCCCTGCAGGTGGGAGAGCCAAGAGGGCAGAGGACGATCGGAGGGGGAGACAACGAAATTGCAGAGCGGTAGCTTTTGGATGCAATCAGCCAGAGCCAGCCAACGGCGCGACTGAGGCGTCGTCGGGGCAAGGACAGCGACTGAGCTGGGGACAACCGATTCGAGGCCAACAAAGTCTAGCCGCGGCTATGACCAAGATGCTGCAAGCCGGCGCGGAGCAGTCTGAGTCGGGCATATCGATTAATCAAACGGGGTGGAAGCAAAGGATTCGGTCAAGTTGCAGTGTCGCCAGAGATGGGAGGCGGAAGCGTCATTGCTGCCTGCTGCCTGCTGCCTGCTGCTCGCCTCTCCTCACTTCGCCTCTACTTTGCTCTGCTCTTCACCTGCAGTTGGTTTCAATGTACAGATTAGATTACGGATTACGGATTACTGTACTCTTCCTGGCCTGACCAATCTCATTCGCGGTCCAGACGGACTACTGTAACAAGTACTCCGTACAGATTACGGATACAGTAATGTGGCGTGGACTGGACTGTGAGGGGGTGTCCCAGAGCCGTCCGTTCCCATTGGCTGTTCCATCAGGGAGCAAGCTTCTCATTCTTGCGCACTGTCATCAGGTAGCACTAAAATACAGTGCGTGATAAGCGCCAATTGAGCTTTGGCTGGGTGGTTTCAGCAGGGAGACGGGTTGTATCAGTCTGTGGCGCCCAGTCATGCTAGAGAGCTGCGCCATTGCAAACCATGAGAAATGATCGTCGCACTGTGCTTTTGTTGCAGAGCGACTTGCTGGATAAGCGACGTGGAGCCTAGACTTTGGCGCCGGTCCAGTCATTGTCTTGTCCACCCCAGGACGCAGTAGCTCGCTGCGAGGCATACAGTGTGAAGAACGACCTGGCTTATGACGACGACGACGCTGATGATGTGTATCCGTACATACTAGCATAGGATTGTGACCAGCCTCGTCGACTCCCATGTGACCTTCGGGAATAGTACGCCGTCCGGACATCGGCATGGCTTTGCCGCTCGACGGATGAGGAAGATCCAGCGAGGAGCTTGACCAGTTGCCAGAGTAAACTCTACTGGACAACACTACGGGTTACACATGACCGAGGGTCCGAGGCACACCCACCCCATCATCATCTTCTCTCATCATTGGCGGTCGTGCCTATGACTATGATTGTGCCTGCTTGCCTGGCTTGGCGGTAGTGGAAGCTGGCACGCTGGGTGCCGGAAGCGGGGTTGGGACAGCTTTGTCTCATGGAAATCGAGTATAACAAGTCGTGAGACACGGATTTGATGCATACCTTACCGGTAGTCGTGGTAGGTACGCAATGCGTCGGCATGCATCAGGTACAGTGTGAGGTCCAGCCCTCGAACTTGACCAGCTGATCCCTGCACATCCATGTAGCGCTTGTTGACGAGAGTGATGGATCCGGCTTTCATGTTCCCATGGCAGAAAAGCCCCAATCAACATCCTACGGTACAGTACAGATTACTACACTACAGTACATAGACTACATACAGGATGCGGTTTCCCAAGTCCAGGGGCCAGGACAAAAAATGCGCTCTTTTTGCTTCTCTCCGTCCATTCCCCTTCAATCCCGATAGCTGCTACGTGCTACCTTCCAATGAAGTGAACCACCTCCTGATCCAGATCTGCGGAATGGCCAATTCTGGGAACGCTCGCGCAAAAAGGGATTGGTCTTTTGCTTCCATCGTCCCTTCTTTTGATTGCAAAGAGGCTTGAGTCGGCGCCAGGCCCCACAGAGCTCCCGTTGCAGCGGCAATACTCGACAGTAACACAGGTGGGCGCTTGTTTTGCCCAAAAACCCCGGGTACTTGTTTGTAGCGGTTAGACATGCAGGAACTTTAACCACCTTAGGGATCGGGTACACGCAACTTCGTGTACATTGGTTGGCTCAAGGCCCCCAGCTCTTATTAGCTTGCTTGCCCTCATGAATATTGGCTACCTCGGCTGGGTCGCGACGCGTACGCGGTTCTGCCAGTTGAAACCGGGCTCGCGTCTCATGTTAATAGGCGCCATATGCTTCCTTTGAGATTCCAACCCAAGATTTGGACAAGACAACTCGTAACAGAGTGCAACGAGCATGATATAGCGTCAATCACCCATTTAGAAGCAGGCTTGATGTAGCGCACATATGTTCACATACATGTCCAGGGTACGGACTGGACGGCTCCTGTCGCTATTGTTTTCTCACCCGACTGCTAGTTGATCCCAATAGAGGTGAAGAACAAGGCTGGAGGTTGCGAGAATTGAGCCCAAGTATGGTTATCAGCATGTGCCATACTTTTCTATTGTCCAATCTCACGGGTTTCATTTTCGTCTCAATTGGCCGGCAGTGCAAGACTTTCCGTGCAGCATCACCAGTAGCATCACCCGATTGCCACTGTATAGGTAGTCAGTGCTGCGGACGGTTTCGCTTCGTCTTCCTATCTATGTACCTAGCTATCCGAGATTCCGAGTGACGTTGCCAGCTTTGTTCGACTCTTAAGCATACATGCAGACTAGTGCCATTTCTACAATGAGATACAATTCAACCATTGACAGTCCAGGCTAGGACTTGGAGTGTGGCCCGTCGTCATTGAGCTCTTGCCTTCCGGCTACGTTGAGTGAGACGGTATATGTAGAGATGGGGCAAGTAGCACCGCGAAAGACATGTGACGAGTCTATACTTTGTGCGAGCAAAATCTCCCAAAGGATGCACCAGAGGATACGTATTTGATGGCTCACCATGGAGCCGCCGAATCAGTGAAGATTAACGAGGACGAAAAAGGGCCATCGTGCTCCTTGTCTTGTCAAAATGGTTAGGACAAGCTGTTGCGCAATCATGGGTATAGATGAGGTAGTTGTCCAGAGTATCCGATAATAACTTATGGACTCACATATACCAAGGATAGAATAGTAGCTTCCGTCTGAGACTTCAAGTTCGCACTTGGTAATGAGAACGTACTATACTATAAACAGAATCAGGATATGTCCTGGCAACAAGGAGCGAACCATCAGTGGTACAAGGGAGGCTATTCTCAGTTCCATGCTGTGACTCTCGGATGCGTACACCCACGAGAAACTGAATATGAACACTTTTGAGACGATGTTATCGCGCTCAAAAGTCAAGTCCGCTTCAATTTCTATGACTAGTCATTAAAGTTACACAACGCCCAAGGAAAACAGTATATACGCGGTATGAACAGTGTTGATGATACAGATGATAGCAAGGATAGTCTGTACCTAGCTCTCGGTAAGTCATGTGGAACACGGGAATCGTTGAGTCAGAGAGATAGATATTGCCTTGTACCAATACGGCTGATTCCACCATGGCTCATTCCACTTGATGCATGAATAAACCAACAGAAACAACCGTCATATTCTTATCCCATGTTGCCATGTCGACAACAATTTGAGGAAGACGCGTGAGCCATATGAATAAGTTTGATCATAAAATCCGACTCTTGCCAGAACATGCAAGGCTAGAGACTTGTCTGATGTTTCACCCAGCGGCAATATGTAGGTCGCAATGTTTTACTTGTGAGCTCGACAGCTCTTGTTCAAGAAACCCAAGTATAAGAGATTTAATAAAAGCACTCCAGAAGATTGAGGTCAGTGTGCTCTGATATGCTCGAGCTTTCTGGCCCGTGCACAAGTAATTCCCCTGCCAACACGATGATAAACAAGCAGAGGAACATGGTCAAAGCTGGAGATCTTCGTTTCACAGCAGAAGACGTACCCAACCTCACAAATTAGAAGTTTTGAGCTATGAGGATTGAAAAGTAACAAGGATACAGCTAGCATCCAAGGATGTCTCTATCTCGCGCCGAAGCCTGCAATCATCCGAGGGATGGAGAGAGGCGCATTGTCTAAACTACAGTGATTGCCTTGATATTCGAGATCGTCTAGCTTATCACGGCTCTAACGAGACGAAATCTCCACGTACCGATGAGTTTAGCGAATCAACGCCTCCTTAGCTGCAGTGCCCCTGCAAGGCGGTGAAAGTCTACCCAGCCTTCCCCTCTCGCCCAATCAACGGGGGTGGAGCACAGGTTTGGTCCCATGACGCACCTCTGAGCCAAGCCACTCGCCATCGCCGACCTGCCTGGCAGAACGAGACCTCTTCCATTCTCATTGCCTTGCGTCGACGATACCATCAGATATATCGACGTTTTCTCCTCCCATCCACGAGTACCAACTAGCTCCGCGCCCTTTCATCTGTCGCGATGAGATTCACTACCTTTGCCGCCTGTCTGTCGGTCTGCCTGGCGCCGGCCGCGGCCCTGAGCGTCTTCAACGGCAAGGGCCCTGCCATCAGCGTCAACGACGACCTGAAGATCCCCGGCGACTCGCCTCTTGAGCTCTGCCCTGGAGAGCACGACCAGGACCTCGTCACCATCGACAGTGTTGACCTGCTGCCCAACCCTCCCCAGGCGTACGACTCTTCGTCCCCCAATGTGAAAGACGTGCGTTCGCTGATTATACTTGCAGTGGCAAACAGCTCGTCATCAAGGCCAAGGGCACCGTCAAGCAGCCCATCGAGGAGGGCGCGTACGTTATGCTGACGGTCAAGTACGGTCTCATTCGCCTCATCAGCACCAAGGCCGACCTCTGCGAACAGATCAACAATGTTGATCTGAAGTGCCCCGTCAAGCCTGGCACTCTCGAGGTTACCAAGTCCGTCGATCTCCCCGGCGAGATTCCTCCCGTAAGCTACACGTCGTTCTGCATTGCGTATAGGCGCCTAACCTTTTACAGGGAAAATACACTGTCCTTGCCGACGTCTATACTGTCCAGGACGTCCAGATTACCTGCCTCACTGCGACTGTTGACTTCTCCCGCAGGAGCTTCTTCGGCAGCGACCTGTAAACGAAACCTGACGGACTATGGAACCATGAAGCCATGAGAAGGTTTAAAGGACCGAGCGCCTAGCTATTTATTTCGGTTTGCGACTAAAGGGTTTTGTTGCGGTTATTGTCTCTCATTCGGCGAGTCTCTTATGAGTTTTTGGCATGCTCTGAGCGCATCTAGAATTGACTGGGAGTAATTGAGACCAAGATTTGGCATTTTGAGCCTCCCAACCAAGCGTAACATCATCTTGTGAATGTCAATCGAAATCTCTTTGTTGTTCTCCCCTCCATCTTGCCATCTCTATAGTCCATATGGGAGCAGACTGGTCCATCCCAACGGCTCGTCCACCATCGCACGTGTATGACGGTCGTGTCGACTACTCTCCAAAGAGGCGTCGCACCCGTCTCAGAACGCTGTCCTTCTCGGGATCGTAGGGGTGGTCTTTGCTGGGAATCTCCAGGACCGTGGGGAACGCCGCAGTATAGGTGTCGATGCGATGCCGGATTCTGTCCGCGACCTGCCAGGCTGTCAGCACCCCTTGATACTACATGCACCTCGCGATATCGTGGGACGGACGTGTTGGTTGATGAGGATGATGCCAATGTCCTTCCTCTCTTCGGTAAACTGGTTGAATGCGGCCTCGATGGCGGCGTTGTCCGTCTTGCCATCCACGACGAGGAAGTTCTTTTGCGCATCGGCGCCCGTAGTAACGTGCTATTTGAAGGATCAGCTAATCTGTGATGCCAACTCGGAGGCGCGCGAGACATACGCCGATACCTGCGAGGAGCAAGCCAGTTACTGAGTCCTAGCACATCCCTACGTCAGCGGTGATGAATGGAACAAGTAGCTATTGCGCATAGGCAGTTATTGCGCAGCAACGAGGGGGACCTGCCTCGTCGCCGATGACAGCGAGAAACTGTCGGTCTTTGTAATCCGCCTGCGAAGCCATCGTGAGCGGTGGTCGCGTATGTCTGGCTGGTCTAGTGATGGATTCTGTAGGAGGTAAAGGCAATGGTCAACAAGGCGGTGCCCTGAGGTTCCGGCGCTCGATGGTTTGAAGCTCTGACCACCGCCCCGCGCTGGGGCGAGCTACCACCCACTCACTGTACTGTACGTACTGGTACGGTGGGTAAGGCAGGTACTTCGCAGTTGCTCCCCAGGCAGAGAATTGCTAGCAAACATTCTGGAGTAAACAACATCTCGACCAGCATCTTCCTCTTCACTCCCGCCACCCTCCCTGGCTCGCCGCACTCCCGCTTTATGCGCGGACATCGCAGTACCACGGCCTAGACTTTCATTCGGAGCCCTGACATCTTCGTCAAGATGCCGCGCCTCGTTCGTCGCCAACCGCTTTCCGAGCGCATCATGGCCGCGCTGAACCCCATGGACTTTTTGCTGTGGCTGTCTGAAGAGCTGGAGACGAGAGATTGGGACTCGACAACGGCCGGAACACAGCTCGGCCTGGTTTTCAACTTCGTCTTCCTTGTTGCGCGCGCGAACTCGGCTTCCTCCACATCCAGCGATGATGTTTTCAGCGACGAGACCAACTCCGGCTGGCTCTCTTTCTTTGTAGGTCAACTCCCTTGCAAACTATCCAGTCGACAATCTTCATCAGCCCTCTGACATGATGCGCCAGATCTACCCCTTGCTGTGGCTACTAATCCTCATCTCTTCGACAAATACATTCTACACGGTTACTCGAAGCCGCAAGTACCGCCTTTTCGAAGCCGATGTCGAGGTGAAACCTACTACACCGTCTGTGAGGCGCGTCAAGGTTGATCGGACCAACTCACCTCCCTCGTCTTCTCCACTGAAATACCTTGCCAATGTCATCGCGCCCGAAACACCCGAGTCTCGTGCTCACCCAGATAAGACGTCTGACGTTTGGGAGCTATCAGTCTGGGATCCTCTGCCTGTCTCTCTTCGACTATTTTGTCTCTTTGGCCCGGGGCATGTCCTGGTCTACATGCTCTTCCTCCCACTTGCTCCCCTCGACCCTCGACCGAGCATAACAGTCTTCAACACCATTGTGCTGCAGGTTGTCATCTCTGTGCAGCTGCTCTTCTTCAGCTCTTACTTTACCCAGCAGGCAAAGGACACGGCAATCATTCAGAAGGAGGTGATGCATGAATACGACACCAAGTTTGTGCACCCCCGGCTGCACCCTGTGGTTAGGGATGTGGGCATCCAGTACTCAGAAGACCAGACTCCCGACCTTCAGGACTTTGTCCAAACCGGAACACCAACCACCCTGATTCGCCGTGCTTTCCAGGCACACGGAAACCCCTATACACAAAATGCAGTAACCCCCGAGCGAGTGGCCGCCCCTAGCAACAATATCATGAGGCCTCAGATGTTTACGCCCCCGACAGCTTCGCGCCGACCAAATGTCTTCAACCCAAACGTCATCCCTCGCAGCGCCAGCCCGCGCAAAAGTTTGCCGACAAACTATGCGTCTACGTCCACGTCCACATCTGTCGCCCCTCCTGTTGGTCCAGCGGCCAGCTCAGGTGTGAACTTTGGCGGTAGTATGGGGATCCATACACATCAAAAATCACCCCTCAAAAAGGCTGCAAGCCTGCACGATATGAATGCTGGAAAGATAGCATCGCCTAGGAACTCACGCGAAATGGCGGCTTATGAGCAGAGAAATTGGGGTCAACAGGGAACTCCCTCCAAAGCAACCGACAGCAGACGGCTGAACGGCGCAAGTGTGGGTTCAACAAACAACCCATTTGCCAATACGACCCGGAACAAGCAACCCTATGAGAGATACCCATCAAGATGGTAGCCTCAGCTTCTTCCCCCCACAGTTTTGGAGATGTTTTCATTGTATATTTAAGAACGTTGGTGGATATCCATCATTGGACCTGGTATGGCGTTATTTGGTATTGGAGGCACTTCTGCACCTTTTGCATCTTGGGTTGAGGCTGAATCAATGCATATCCTCATTTTCTATCTGTAATGTTATTGATCTATCCCCTTGCTTTGTGTCCTGTGACGACTTGATAGTGTTGTGCGCTTGCCTTTCCTCTGGGGGCGTGCCTTCCGCTGCTCATTGTATGCTTACCTGCCTAGACCTGCAGCTCCGTCTGGTCTCCGTCTTGCGCTTCGAGTATACACATGACTCTCCCACTTCATCCCCATCTTTCTTTTCCCTTGCTGTTTAGTAGACGTCTAGCGCCGGGTTGAAGACCTGGACAGATGCGACAAGTGCGTTTTTTGCTCAAGTCCAGTGCACTCACGAAAACTCCCTTTCCTAATATGCCAATACCAACATCTCCTATTCCTTATATATAAATTGCCACTTTTCTTCATTCTCTAGGAGTAAACATGACCGATGCCCAGCCTCCAACGACCCCCGATGCGGGCTTCCTCGTGCCCAGAAAGCCTCTCCCTACCCAACCCGCCATCGCCGAAGAACCCCAGAGTGGTCGCCGAGGTGTTTCCTTGAGTGGCTGGGCCAGGAGGATACTTCCGAGTCACCGCCCAGAACGCGGCGGCACTACGAGAGAGCATGGATTTTGGGAGGACCAGGGGCCGGGTGACGAAGCCAAGCCTGATTTGTCCAAGCAGTGCATCACTGACGGCCGTCGAAGCCGACGCGGTGAGACGGCCGATTCAGACCGGATTGTCGGATGGAACACCCCAAAGGACATACCCAAAAGCCAACCTTCTTTCTTGAACCCCGATGCTCGCGTCACAAACAACAGCAACTCACTTTTGAGAATTGACAAGACAAAGAAATTGAATTGGAATTCGGCAGGTCACACCTTTGAAATGTGGTCAGGAGTCGATAAGACACCCAGGTAGGGACAGATCAATGGGGCCGAGGGCCTGATCGCAGCCGGACCAAGCAAGATACAGCCATCCGCAACAGCTGCACACCGTTTAGCCCATACCAAGCTTCTAGTAGCGGCCAAGAGAGAAGCCCGCCGTCAACGGCGAAGCCTCAAGGAAAGTGGCGACTATCTCGGAGTCCAGGGGATCAACCCAGAGACTGGACAGCTCGATATCGATACGCCCTCTGACAGTGACCAGAGTTCATTGAGTTTGGAAACCGAGGCAAAGTTGAAGATGCTTGAGGATATTGCAGATGATGAATCGGCTTCATCCGAGACTAAGAAAGCGCAAGCGGAGAAGAATATACGATGGATTCTGCTCAAGAGGGAAGAAGAACGGCTTCGAAAACACGCCCACAGAAAAGAAGCCCTGAAAGAGGCTCACGCCAAAATCATGTGGCGTCGACAGACGAAGCAGTGGTCCTCTGCTCAAGAACCAAACCTGAGCCCAATAGCTCAATCGCACAAGAGTGCAACAACACCAACATCACGTACGTTGTCTTCTACTTTCTCACTTGCGACACCTGTGGCGTGCTAATGTGAATGACTGTACAGGTCGACAGTCACATATTCATCCCGAGATGATCAAAAGCCAGCTTATCGATCTTGGCACACCCTCAGATAAGTTGAGATCAGCTCAGGAAGGCGGTGGAAGGGTTTGGGATGACTACGAGTCGAATGAATCGACTGAATCGTCTGGAACAGTTGTCAAGACGCCGCATCATTTGAGCTTTGCAAGCTCATCCCCAACAGCCAGGGAGCTTTTTGAGAACGGAATCAGCTTCAATGCTTCTGATAGACAGCATGAGGACAAAGAAAGAAACGAAGGGGTTTCATCCCTTATTACCAAGCGGGAGCATAATAAGGAAACACAATCACAACAGCCCGGGGCTTCACGGAACCTTCCCCAACTGAAACTCAAGACACCTGGGCAAAGCTTCCAGGATGCTGACGATATCACAAAAGCTGGCGATTCTTTTTTAGGCCCGAGAACCGTGGAGGAGGGCAAGCACGATCCCGGCGAAGACCTGAAGGGTCGACTGCCAACGAACAAACTCACGCACTTAAACTCTCGGATGACCTGGCGGCTGGAAACAGAAAACGAGAGCCTCAGCATAGCATCGACCAAAAGAAAAATGAGCCTGTCGCCATCGCCAAAAGCGCGGATGTGGGAAAACCTCGCGCATGGTTTGCCGACACCCCCAAATCAGAGCGATTGTCTCAGTATCCCAAAGTCTTTGACCAGCCAACAGCCTCACAGCCTCGTTCCTGTACAGGAGATTGTACCAAGTCCTACGAGAAATCACCCGCAAGGGATAGTGTTCCAGATAAGCCAAGACGAGTCACTATATCTAGCCCCAGAGGACCAGAACCTTGGTCCGAGCGAAGACGTAGCACCTGGGGAAGACACTCTAAAGGCGTCGGGGACGTCTTTACTGAGCCGCCAGCCAAGCCAAGCAGCCAAACCCTCAGTCAAAAGCCGAGTTCAGGACCACTTGAGCACACCGCAGAGAAGGCTGACCGGCTTGGAGCAGTCGACGTTGACACCCATTTCGAGCATCCAAGGCTCCAAAGGCATAGAACAGCCGTGGGCCCAAGATGCGATTCGAGACATCACGAACAAAGACAACAGAGTCAGGAGAGGGTCTGTATGCACACCCACCACCACCACTATTGGGTGCAACCCGAGGCAGTCGCTGGAAAGCGTTGTCCAAGGGGGCGGACTCACAGAAGGCCAGCTACGCCGGCGAACATTGAGTCGAGTGATTTACAACCTGCAGGACGTGGGCTCTGCGACGAAGGAGCCGAGCGCTTGCCAGATGAAAGAGGGACAGAATACGTTGCCGAACTCGGCGCTAAAGGACGAGACACGAGTGATCGACGCTACCTTGGGATCTGTGCAACGGCCCACGGATCAACACTTACCCAGGACGATCAGCAATGGTACCCGCGAAATGCTTACAACAACAGACCAGTGCAGCACGTTACCCATGTGCACGTCTATGCCCCATCAAGCAGGCCAAGTTGTGACTCGAGCCGGTGTCAAGGCTCCCGAGCTGGTGTTGAACGGAAACACTGCCTTAAGGGCAGCAAAAGCATCGAACAAGGGGCTAAGTGGGCAGACGAGGATAGCGATAAGAGCCTTGGGCGAGGAGGCGAAAGATCCAACGGTACGCGTCCCGGGCAGCTATCCCAGCAATCTGGGAGGCGAAGACGGCATCGGAGGTCCTTTGAGCCAAACGGTCCCAGGCTGGGGAGTGGAAAATACGCGACAGGCAGTCGAGAAGACGGTGCAGCGGGGACGACAGGCTCTGCAATGGCTGTTGAAAGAATATTTGCAGATGATTTGTCCAGTGTTGAAATGGGAATCTGAGTATTGGAGGCGAAACGGGCGACACGAAACAACGTGGAGAGATTGTGCATCGATGGCGCTGGCAGTGCCTGTGGCGCTCGTGATGGCGACAGCACTCATCTAGGTGATGAGATTGGCGGTGCTTGGGGGAACCTGGGTGCGGATTGGGCTGGAGATGGCATGACAGTGCTTGTGATGACAAGGAGCGGGAGCGTCAAGTGGGAATGGCTACTGTGCAGTCTATGTACTATACGTAGTGAGTTGCGAGCCATGGCCGAAGGGTCCGGACGCCGGAGGATGGGAAGCAAGCAGGGCCGGACCGAAGCCCGGTTCCGGAGGACAGATGGGAGCGGTTGGGTGGGGACCAGTCGGCGGATGAGCGTAACCGGCATCGGCCAGTAGCCGGAGCTGGAGCTGGCGGCCAAGGGGCCAAGGGGCCAAGGGGCCAGGGACAGGTGGGTGACCAGGCAGCTAGGATGAGAAGAGGTGTCTCTAGATGTGCCGAATAATGCCAGTACAATTACTGTACTGTTGGGATGCAAGGTTGAGCCAGCCTGCAGACGTCATTCTGGCGGTTGTGTGGATGGATGTCAATGGATGTCAATGGATGTCAATGGATGTGACAGTACATTTACCTGGCAGGCTGGCAGAGGGCCGTCGACCGGAGAGTCTGTCTGGCGAGCATCACGTAATGAGTAAGAGAAGTTTGATGGGCATCCAAGGATGGGGACGCTGGGACGCTGGGACGGGACAAGAATGAAGCCAAGGCCTCGCCGGCCATCCAATGATCCAATGCCATCCATCCATTCGATGGAGAAGAACGGGCGGGCAGATCAGGAGGCGCTCGAGGGCCAATCCAGGGCCTGCATTTAGCAATCAGCGGTCCCCATCCAAGCCCATCCCATCCTCGAGGGGCCCGACTCTGGACTTTGGTGGGGCGGTACCCCGCGCTGCTGCTGCGCCGGGGAGTTCCATCCACTAGATGCTGTGCTGTACTCTACTGTCCTTATATAGGTACGGTACCTAGGTAGGTAGGTAATGTACCCAAGGTACTGTCGGGGGGCTTGTTGGGCCAGTTCTTTCGGGGGAAATGGAGAGGGGGCATGGAGGGGGCTGCAGGCTGCTGGCGCCCGCTGTGGGCAGGTCAGCAGGGCTGTTACAGCACTCCATAGGCTGGCTTGCCAGGCTTGTCGGGCTTGTCGGGCTTGTCACCTACAGTAGCTGGGCAGGGAGCTGGCGCCGGAGCTGGGGCGCCTCCGATGATCGGACCAACGGCCGGATGGGCATTGGCAAGTCCTTTTTCTCGTCCTTGATTTAAATCTGGTCCGTTCCGTTCCTGCTCGACGAGCTGTTGAATCCTGTCCATATTCCCTCTATCCGCCTCGTTTCCTCTCTCGTTCTTCTTCTCCTCCTCCTCCTCCTCCTCCTCCTCCCCATTCCTCTCTCCTCGTCGTCGCCTCTCCCCTTTCTCCCACCTTCCTCTCCTCCTGTTCCTCATCTACTCCTTCACCCCCACCAAAGCAGCCGTCACCAATCACACCCCGCCTCATTCAAATCACGACTCCCAGCTGCCCGCCATGCCTGCCCCTGTGGGAACCCCCCAGACCCTCTACGACAAGGTCTTCACGGGGCACATTGTTGATGAGAAGCTCGACGGCACAGTTCTCCTCTACATTGGTACGTCTCCTCTGTCAAGCCCAGACTTGCATCGCCCGCCAGTTGCGTTCCGTTACTGACTGCGAGCCCTCTCGTCCAGACCGACACCTGGTCCACGAGGTGACATCACCAGTAAGCATCCCAATCCCTCCCGCCACAACCCACCTCCAACCCCAACGCCGCCGCTGACCCAATACCGCACAGCAAGCTTTCGAGGGCCTCAAGAATGCCGACCGAAAAGTCCGCAGACCAGACTGCACCCTGGCCACCACTGATCACGTATGTGCAACAGCGCAATCGCTCGGCCCCTTGCTTCCCCTTGCTTCCCCTTGCTTGCCCTTGCTTGCCCTCCCAGCTGACACGAGACCTCTTTAGAATGTGCCCACCAGCTCCCGAAAGGGCATGAAGGACATTGCCTCCTTCATCGAGGAGGACGACTCACGGACCCAATGCGTCACCCTCGAGCAGAACGTCAAGGACTTTGGCCTCACCTACTTTGGCCTCGGCGACAAGCGACAGGGCATTGTCCACGTCATCGGCCCCGAGCAGGGCTTCACTCTCCCCGGCACCACGGTAGTCTGCGGCGACAGCCACACCTCCACCCACGGCGCCTTTGGTGCCCTCGCCCACGGCATTGGTACCAGTGAGGTAGAGCACGTCCTGGCCACCCAGTGCCTCATCACCAAGCGCAGCAAGAACATGAGGATACAGATTGACGGCGAGCTTGCCCCCGGCGTCAGCTCCAAGGACGTCGTTCTCCACGCCATTGGCCTCATCGGCACTGCTGGTGGCACCGGCGCTGTCATTGAGTTCTGTGGCTCAGTCATCCGCAGCCTCAGCATGGAGGCTCGCATGTCCATCTGCAACATGGCCATCGAGGGAGGTGCCCGTGCTGGCATGGTCGCGCCCGACGACATCACGTTCGAGTACCTCAAGGGACGTCCCCTTGCACCCAAGTTTGGATCCGAGACCTGGGACAAGGCCGTCGCCTACTGGAAATCCCTGCAGACCGACCCCGACGCCAAGTTTGATATCGACGTCTTCATTGACGGCAAGGACATCATTCCCACCGTCACCTGGGGTACGAGCCCCGAGGATGTCATCCCCATCACTGGCTCCGTCCCAGACCCCGAGACATTCTCCACCGAGGCCAAGAAGGCTGCCGGCCGCCGCATGCTCGACTACATGGGTCTGGTTCCCGGCACCCCCATGGAGGATATTGTTGTCGACAAGGTCTTCATTGGCTCCTGCACCAACTCCCGAATCGAGGACCTGCGCGCTGCCGCCGACATCGTCAAGGGCCGCAAGATTGCCGCCAACATCAAGCGCGCCATGGTTGTCCCTGGCTCTGGCCTCGTCAAGACCCAAGCCGAGCAGGAGGGCCTCGACCAGATCTTCATTGACGCCGGTTTCGAGTGGAGAGAGGCTGGATGCAGCATGTGCCTCGGCATGAACCCCGACATTTTGGCCCCCCAGGAGCGATGCGCCAGTACTTCAAACCGCAACTTTGAGGGCCGCCAGGGCGCTGGAAGCCGCACGCATCTCATGTCCCCCGTCATGGCTGCCGCCGCCGGCATCGTCGGAAAGCTTGCCGACGTCCGCAAGCTCTACGACTTCTCCGGCAGCTCCACCCCTACCCCCCGCATCCTGAACAACGAGGAGGCTCACGTTGACGAGCGCGCCAAGGAGGACTCTGAGGAGCGCGAGATGATTGGAGACCAGCCCCTCGACTCTCAGCCTCACACCAACACCTTGGCCCCCAAGACTGCCGCTGGTCTCGCCAAGTTCACGACCTGGAAGGGCATTGCCGCCCCTCTGGACATGTCCAACGTTGACACCGATGCCATCATTCCCAAGCAGTTCCTCAAGACCATTAAGCGAACGGGCCTGGGCTCGGCCCTCTTCCACGCACTCCGCTACGGCGCCGATGGCTCCGAGGACCCCAGCTTCGTCCTGAACCAGGAGCCCTACCGTCAGAGCAAGACCCTGGTCGTGACGGGCCCCAACTTTGGCTGCGGCAGCTCCCGAGAGCACGCGCCCTGGGCTCTGCTCGACTTTGGCATCAAGTGCATCATCGCCTCGTCCTTTGCCGACATCTTCTTCAACAACACCTTCAAGAACGGCATGCTGCCCATTCAGATCGTCAACAAGGCCGATCTCGATGCCATTGCCGACGAGGCCCGCGCCGGCCGCGAAGTCGAGGTTGATCTGCCCAACCAGCTCATCAAGAATGCTGCTGGCGAGACCATCTGCGCATTTGACGTTGACGAGTTCCGGAAGCACTGTCTCATCAACGGCCTCGATGACATTGGTCTGACGATGCAGCTCGAGGACAAGATTTCCGACTTTGAGCGCAAGATGACCATCAACACTCCCTGGCTCGACGGCACAGGCTACCTCAAGCGCAAGGGCCAGGGTGGCAAGCTTGCGGCCAAGGCTGTGCCTGTTCCCAAAACGAACCGGGGCGAGGAGAAGACCGAGCCTCTGGAGTGGTAAAAAGAACAAAGAAAAACCCCCTTGCTCATTTCAGATAACGCAGGAATGACGGAAAATATCTTTTTAATGATTTGGCGAACGTGTGCTATTCTTTTGGGCCAGCTTTGGCATCGTCATTAGCATTTAGGAATTCGGGTACGGGAAGCTTAAAAAAGATTGGGGAAAAGGGAGCCCCCTACCGTGGGCACCACTGGAACCTATCAGGGATATATGAAAAGGGTCCATGTCTTCTTGGCTTTCTGGATCGTATTGACGTTAATCATATTCAACTAGTAGTTGGCCTCGACCATTTACAATTGACCAAGATTCTATTAGTTTACCCCTTGAAAACACTGCTGTGACTCTCTATCGTTGTCATTGCGTTGGGTGTCATGGCACTCAGACATGATCATCTCGAAGAACGCCAATGTGGACTACAAACCCAGCTGTCGACCTCAACTCCCGAGGCAGAAGCTCGTCACGAATGCGCCGGACGTGAAATAATGAGTGAAAAGCCTTGAGCCAGGATTCAAACACCTCGTCGTTGCGCAGCTGCTGGGCGACAATGCAAACACAGGGACCGCCGCCTGCGCCGGCGCCGGCGCCGGCACCCTCACTGCGAGCCCGTAGCCGACACACGTCGGCGCACGTCTGGACAAACGGATCGATGAGGGCGTAGTTGTACACGCAGTCGCAGGCAAGGACGGCGTCGAAGCTGTCAATGCCCCGGCGCCCGGTGAGCTGCGGGGAGACCTGGTCCGACTCCCAGTCGAGCGAGGTGACGCGGATGTCAGGGGTGGAGGAGCCGGGAGGGGTTGGCTTGCGGCGCCGGGACGACGTGGAGACGGACGAAGGACGGATGAGGGCAATGGTCTCGTCAATGTTGCGCTGGAGCAGGCGC